>OY992876.1:423397167-423457167 GCA_963921405.1 Cepaea hortensis
CCTTCCACTCTCCACCCACCCGACATTCCAAGCACGCCAACATCTCCTTCCACTCTCCACCCACCCGACTCCTACCTCCTACCCTTTGTTCACCCTATATTCCAAGGACACCAACGCCTTCCCGATCGCCTCTATGGTGTCAGCAAAGACAAAGATTCCGTATTCTATGCCCAAAAAGCATCACCACCATCGACAACAACAATGCCGCTGGAAAACCCTAACCATATCTTTATTTTCTGACCAGGTCGACCGAGCAATCAAGTGATCCGAACACTCAGCCCCCTCAGACAAGCGCCACTACCTACTTCACTGTTCATGAACACCAGACATCTGAATGTCCAGTATTGACCATTTTATTGGGCAGCCTGTCTGGAGACGCTTCTCGCGCCGACGCATATTCAACAGAGAATGGTGCGTGTGTGTGTGTTGCTGTATGTTGTTTTGTTGTAAGTTGTTTTGTTGTAAGTTGTTTTGTTGTAAGTTGTTTGGTTGTATGTTGTTCTTTGTATGTTGTTCGTTGTATTTTATTTGGTTGTATGTTGTTCTTTGTATGTTGTTCGTTGTATGTTGTCCGTTGTGTGTTGTTCTTTGTACGTTGTTCATTGTATGTTGTTCGTTGTATGCTGTTTGGTTGAATGTTGTTTTGGTAATTTGGATTTTTTTTTTTTTTAATTTCTAATAATTTAACTAAGAGCTCTGTTTATTCTTTGAGGAGTTGTTATCCGTTGCTGAGCTGATGGTCACTGGAAAGTGGACGCTCAGTGGTGAGTGTGTGGTCACTTGAGAATGGATGATCATTGAAGAGTGGATGGTCATAGGAGGATTGATGGTCACTGATAGTGAATGGTTATTTGAGAGTGACCGGCCATTGGGGAGTGGATGGTCTTTGAGGAATGCATGGCCACTGCTAGTTAATGGACACTGGAGAGTGGATGGTCACTGAATAGTGGACGGCCATCAAAGAGTGGATGGTCATTGGAGAATGGATGATCATTAAAGAGTGGATGGTCACTGGAGAATGGAAAGTCACTCGAGAGTGAACGGTCATCAAAGAGTGGATGGTCATTGGGGAGTGGATGGTCTTTATGAGAATGACTGGTCATTGGCCTCTGCTATTCTAAGAATGTTTCCAGTATGTAAGGTTGAAAAACCGCTGTTGTCTTCTTCAGGAATTGAGAAATTGTCCATGATTCGCTTCCACATGTTGCTACAGGAAAGATGCATGTCCTCAAACAATTCCAGGTCAGCGTGACCGAGTGGATAAGACGCTCGTTCTTAAACTTCCGGTCTGCTGATGCCGAGGTAGCGGATTCAACCCCTACACCGTTCAGTTGAACTAAAATGTTGACTTGGCGGCGTAAATGACAAGTACCTCTGAAGTCGGACTGAGTTCGCCTGATGACAAGAGACACTGGCAATAGGGAAAGCTAATCAATGTGCAAACATTAGCCCAGTGCACTAGAAGTAGTAGCCCGTGTGTGGACTAAGCTTGGACTCAAAGCCTGCGGACAAACAAACAGACATTTACTTGAAATTGTGAGCAGGTGTCGTGTCACAGGTTCTTAGTACTGTTTAACTTCTGCATGTCTATGTCAAGTCTATGTCATGTATATCTATGTCATGTATATCTCACGTCTATGTCAAGTCTATATCAAGTCTATGTCTAATTTATTTTTAATTTGCCCCATTGTTATTGATCGTGGAGCCAAGATGGTTATGGTCATTCTTGACGAACAACGCCACCACTCCGTACAGGACTGAGTTCTGTACGTGGGGTCAGCTTCCCCTATTACCAGTGTCCCTCGCCATCAGTCGAATCCACTCCGACTTCAAAGGTACTTAAAACTTATCTACCCAAGTCGTGTACGAGACGTCAGCGTTTAAGTCCGACTGACTGGTGTAGGGAAAGAAACCCTTACCAAAACATCAGCGCATCGGAAGTTTAAGATCAAGCGCTACTAAACTTTCAGTTACGCAACTTCTACGGAGTCAGGTAAACTTTAGTTGCATATCCTATACAGTACGCCGTAGTCTACCTCAGCATTTTCTGGCTGTTTGTGAGCTCTTGGCAAGTTTACGTTCAGTAGTTCGCTCAGAAAGCAATGGCAAACTACTGAGCGTAATCTTGCCAAGAGATCAACATATAGCTGAAAGATGCTGGTGTTGACAGCTAAGTCCTGTAAAGGATATGCTAAAAAAAAAAAAAGGTTGCCATTGCTTTCTGAACAACCGGCACCTATCCATCCATCCATCCATCATGTGCCATGCTGGTAAGCATGGGCGGTCATGTTCTGCCATCTCACTCGATCACCAGAGTCGTGGATCAGCTCCGTGTTTCTGTCTCGACCATGCCACAATGCCAAGCTATCCGGGTACTTCCTTCTAGGTCTTCCCCTTGGTCTGTTCCCCTCGATCTTACCAGTTGTCACCAAGTTCTCCAAATCATTTCTTCTCATAGCATGGCCAAAATATTGTCTGTCTACAACACCTATACCATTTTCATTTTAAAAAACCAACGTAAGGCAGTCTGCTGCCAAATCGCCCGCAGCTGTGTTTCGATCGCGGTATGCGGGATTAAGAACTGCATCCGTAAGTAATGCCTTCGTTACAACTCGTCTTAAAAAAACACAAATTTAGACATAACGGTACAGTCCGAGTGTTTTCAAGGACATAGTCGCCAACGCCGGCCAACAAGACACTTGAAGAAAGAATAAAGAGGAAGAAGAACTAACTGACTTTCTCCTGACAAATATACTTTCCTGTCCCATTCGAATTTGTCTTGCAAATTTTTCTTTTCACACGTCTTCTATTTCCCCGTTGCTTCTTTTATTTCTCGCTGTCTCCCATTCGCTTCCGTAATTTCCTTTAGCGGCGTCCCGCTGCTGATTCGGCATTTCTGAACACTTCAGTTGAACCGGGTCTTTAGAAAATTCTGGAAGTCCTTGTTAACGTACCCCCCTCCCCACCAACTCACCTCCCCAACTTGCTCCAGACTATGTTAATTTTGTTTGGCAGTGCCCGACATTCTGTCACTGGTTGGTGAGTGTCTGGAAATGTCACAGTTTGTCCATTGATGTGTTTTGTCTGGGTCGTCAGTGACTTCCAGGGCTGGTCTTGTACGCCACTGTCTGAATCGGCTGGTTCTCCGAGTGATCGGTTTTATTTTGGTGTGATCATTTGCTGACCGGTCTGGGGTGAGATATTGTTGTCCGGTTTGGGGTGGGAGATTGTTGTCCGGTCTGTGGTGGAAAATTGTTGTCCGGTCTGTTGTGGGAGATTGTTGTCCGGTATGTGGTGGGAGATTGTTGTCCGGTCTGGGGTGGGAGATTGTTGTCCGGTCTGTGGTGGGAAATTGTTGTCCGGTCTGTGATGGGAGATTTTTGTCCGGTCTGTGGAACGAGATTGTTGTCCGGTGTGTGGTGGGAGATTGTTGGCCATTCTGTGGTATAAGATTGTTGTCCGGTTTGTGGTGGGAGATTGCTGTCCGGTCTGTGATGGGAGATTTTTGTCCGGTCTGTGGAACGAGATTGTTGTCCGGTGTGTGGTGGGAGATTGTTGTCTGTGTCCGGTCCGGTCTATGGTGGGAGATTGTTGTCTGGTCTGTGGTGGGAGATTGTTGTCTGGTCTGTGGTGGGAGATTATTGTCCGGTCCGGTCTATGGTGGGAGATTGTTGTCTGGTCTCTGGTGGGAGATTGTTGTCCGGTCCGGTCTGTAATGGGAGATTGCTGTCTGGTCCGGTCTATGGTGGGAGATTGTTGTCTGGTCTCTGGTGGGAGATTGTTGTCTGGTCTCTGGTGGGAGATTGTTGTCCGGTCCGGTCTGTAATGGGAGATTGCTGTCTGGTCCGGTATGTGGTGGGAGATTGTTGTCCGGTCTGTGGTGGGAGATTGTTGTCTGGTCTGTGGTGGGAGATTGTTGTCCGGCCTGTGGTGGGAGATTGCTGTCCAATCTGCGTTGGGGGATTGTTGTCCGGTCTGTGATGGGCGATTGATGTATGGTCTTGTGTTGTTAGATTGTTGTCCGGTCTGGGATGGGCGATTGATGTACGGTCTGTGTTGTGTTGTTGTTCAGTCTGTGGTGGGAGATTGTTGTCCGCTCTGTGTTGTTAGATTGGTGTCCAGTCTGTGTTGTTTATTCTGCCTCCATCTTTTTTCTTCCTATCTTCAGTCTCTTTCTTTCTTTTATTTTTCTTCGGTAAATGATAATTCCTTCCTTCCTTCCTTCCTTCCTTCCTTCCTTCCTTCCTTCCTTCCTTCGGTCTTCCTTTCTTTTTTTTCCGTCTTTCAACAATTCTCTTTCTTCCTGTCCTTCCCTTTCATATTTTTTCTACGCCACTGTCCCATCATCATCTTTTCCTTTTCTCTCGTCTTTCCTTCATTATTCGTGTATCCTTACTTACTTTCTCTTTCGTCATTTTATTCCTTCTCTCTCTCTCTCTCTCTCTCTCTCTCTCTCTCTCTCTCTCTCTCTCTCTCTCTCTCTCTGTGGGATGTGGATTTTAATTTATGAGACTATTATGTTAAGTTGTCTAGGGGATTTAATTTGATTCTCTATTGTCTTAGCCACTTGAGGTGATCATGGAATTCTACCATAAACACAAGAAGGAAAATACTTCACTCCTGTTCATGGCTGTATTTATGAGTAATTCTCCATTCCCACTTATCACCCTCTAAAGTTTATCTAATGCTAGAAGACATTGATTGTTCACAACATATAAACAACCACTCGTAAACACCACATTTACTTGATGTACACAACAATTTTGGACAAACAGTTCAGGTATTAAATCAAGATCTGTAGTTACATACATGAAAGTGTAATAGTCTCATTGAATTTCATGTACAGGCATGGGAGTGATTTGCATTATCAAAACACATTTTGCCCCAAGAAAAATACAATGTTATTACAAACAACACAACAACCACAAATTGGGTCTACTTTCCTTGACCCACCTTACATAATTAAGGCAACTAATGATCTAAGTACATATAACCCAACATTTAAAACAGTTGTTTCTGACACCCTTTACAATTCTCATATTTAAAAATAATGAGTTGGTGTCAAAATACTTACTATAACATAACCTTCATCGAAAAAACGCTACTGACCTGTTACCTCCATGGCATAGAAAAAACACATATAAAAAGCAGTTTGTATTAATAATTAAATTAATTAATTATAGTATTCCTTTAGGCATTGCGGGTGGGTATTCTTCTCCAGTGCGAAGCAGTTAATGTCCATAATTATCCGGGACAGAAATAAATGTACTCACAGTCATGTTCTAATATGCACTGAAGTTTACTGCTGAATAATTATAATCCATTTTAGGAAATAAATTCACCACCTAGCCCCTCCATTGGGGCTGAATTCACGAATCTTCTGTTGCGAATGGCTCGGTGCCAGTGGAACATTGAGGCCTGGGTTGGTCATACCTTCAGGAGATGCATCTTGAGTCTTGGACCAAGGGTCTTCCCTATATCACCATATCCGATGAAAAGGATGCCGACCTTTCAGCTTCTCGGCTTATAATATCCGAATCCCAATTAGGTTACTACAGATTTTTCACCCACCTAGTCATCAGTCTATAACCTATTCCACCGTTGTTGGCATTTAAGCTGACATGGGACCAGCACAGAGTTCTGATTCAGTATTTTCATTTCAGTGTAGACATACAATGCTGCGAGTCATTCATATGTTTCATCTGGAAATATTTCCAGGATTTTTCCTGCTGCAGGCATGGAACTGAAGAATATTACTTCCAACACATAACCAGGGTTGCAAGCCATCAGATGATTCATTTGGTTGCAGGCGTAAAGGCATTTACTCCGCTAGCTGCTTTCATATGGTCTTATTGATGGTGTTCAGGTTTTGGATCCTTGAGGTAATCTGGTGTAGTTATGTTTCAGAGGATCTTAAGTTGGTACCTTGGTTGTATTGGCTTATGTTGGTTCAGTGTCTTCTCCCATTTGTTTGAGTTGGTGTCTTGAACCTTATGTTGACTTTTGCGGCTGTGTGACTTTTCCTTCGAAGGAGGATACTTGGGTGTATCCTTTGAACTTGGGAGTCCAACAGACAGATGGAGGATTCTTACAGCTGTTAGTTTTATTACACGTAGTATAACTCCCATAGTTTAGTTGACCTCGCCGATTGATGGTTCATCAGGCAGTACCTCCCAGAAGTAAAACAGGTTATCCTTTTTGTATCTGTGTACTAGGTATATCATGTCGACATTCTGATAAGGAAATCCATCCTGGGTATTCTGACAGGAGTCAGAATATCAAACGTTGAGTGTCGATCATCTTCGAATGTATCTTTCACTGGCTATGGCAGCTAATGATTGCAGCAGTCAACATTGGGGTATTGGTCCAGTCTATGTTTAGGACAGGTTGCCATTTTCACTCTCTCCTGGCTGTTTACCCAGTTTCCAGGTGATAGTGATGAAATGCAGTCCCACCAAATCCACCACTCTCTATATAAAAGGGATGACAAAGAATACAACACGAGCATTAACCTACTGTGATGTGTTAACTTTCACAACACAATTACAAACAGAAAAGAGGAAGGAGATAGGAGTGGGTTTCCAAGTTCCCTGTCCCTCGTCGCTTGTTGTAGAGCTTTCCTAGCTCTGATGGTGAGTGAGGTATCTTTTCACTCTATGTTTTGTTCTGTTGTTACTGGGACTATTAGATGAGCGAAGCCATTCTTTTCATCCAAACATGTAGATATTTTATCTCTCATTCTTGAAGAGAATCACCCATACATAACCTATGTTTCCTTTCCTTCACTATAATCAGCATTAGGCCAAGGCTATTCAACATTGACTTCTGGTGTACTGACATACTCAAGGATTCTTACATCAACTTCCTCCTGTCCCCAGGGGTTATATTAAAATGTATATTCCCACAGTAAAGAGTAACAATCAGGGCAGAGAAAAATTCTCATAACAGAGAAAACATACATGTACATTTCTCTGATATCAAGTACATGATAATCATACATAATAATTAATCATACTGATGATGCACGGAGCCTATGTTTTTGGATTTCCTAAGGGGTTAATCCATACTAAAACATACATTGTTTTCCCCCACTGCTTACAGCAGTATAAGGATAGTGAACGCTGTGATATATTTTGCCAAGTGCTGCTATTATTCGGAGTGTATTTATCAGAATAACTTATGCCGCATGGTCCAGTCTTCTGAATATTGCAAGCAATTTATTAACACCAATCTTCGCTTCTGTTCCTACCACAGTGAGGTGATGCTCATTGAAGGCACATCCTATCTGAACATTCATTTATATCATGCGTTTGCTGTCTTTGTTCTTGATCAAACATTAAACATGGCATTTCCCAAGCAATATTTTATGAAATGATTACATGTCCCTCACACCTATGGTGTGGTTACTAATCTGTTAACAAGAAGATTTGTTCCAACATTTGGCACAATAGCTTGAGTTACAGATCAGCAATTTAGCAGACACAAGTTCTCTACTATGAAGTATGTTCATACAATGTGTAATCAAAAGTCTGCTTCCACATGGAGAAATTGTTTCTTTGAAAATGTTCTTTAGAGTTCAATATCTATAGTACATAGATTATTTGCAGATTTCTAAGCATAGATAATGAGATATAGTTCCCAATGCATAGAAGTTTTTATTCATAGGAATATGAAATTGACAGACACGAGTTCTCTACTGTGAAGTATGATTTCAGAAGTTTGCTCCCAAATTGAGAAGAGTTTCTGAATGTGTTTCTGACATGAGTTTGATACTCTACAGTACACATAATATTTATAGGT
This sequence comes from Cepaea hortensis, assembly GCA_963921405.1. NCBI lineage: Eukaryota > Metazoa > Mollusca > Gastropoda > Stylommatophora > Helicidae > Cepaea > Cepaea hortensis. The sequence goes on from OY992876.1 coordinate 423,404,968, forward strand.
TATAAGCATTGCTAATGAGATATAGGTTCACAATGCCTATAAAAGGTTTTAACATAGGAATATGAAATTGACAAGCATAGGAAAAATTACAGCGTGGCCTGGCATGGCGCTCAGTGGTAAAAATCAATCAGACTCTAGTTTACAAGAATTGTTGATTTACCATTCTAACTAATTCTTAATTAAACACAATGGTATATATATATATATATATATATATTTTTTTTTTTTTTTTTTTTTTTTTTTTAGCATATCATTTACAGGACTTAGCTGTCAACACCAGCATCTTTCAGCTGTATGTTGATCTCTTGGCAAGATTACGCTCAGTAGTTTGCCATTGCTTTCTGAGCGGCCGGCTCACATACCCCGTAAGTTACCAATGCGATTCGAACCACTGCCGAGATTACGGAGAAAGGTCATAACCTCTAAGCAACGAAGCCGGCGTATGGTATATGTACTTTATCAAAATACATGAATACATATTAATAATGTAGATTTTAACATGATGGTTTTTAGGGCAAAATTTGCCTTTCCCCACACGGGGAAAGCACGTCTGTCTCCTTTGTTTGTCTGAACCAAAATGGCTACAAAGAACTCTTTGTTTCAAATTTAGTCCCGGTCTTGCCAGGTACGTGAACCAAACTAAGGCCAAATTTTTAACCTAATGCCAAATAAATTAGGCGCTGTTTTCTTTTCTTCTCGTACACTAAGTAAGATACTTAAACAGTAATTGTTAGGGATTGGTATTTTTAAGGTGTCATTAGACAGATGTTAGTAGAGACGTTTTCTTATCTCACTCTCTCTCTCTCTCTCTCTCTCTCTCTCTCTCTCTCTCTCTCTCTCTCTCCCTCTCTCTCCTGCTCTTTTTATGACTTTCTGCTGCGAGGCATGTATGACTAAAATTTTCTACTGTAATTTATATAAGATTGTCTCAAACAATATGTCGCTCTAACACTGTCTCAAACTTGTTCAACATTGTTTGAGACTGTGTATGTCTGTCTAGCACTGTCTCAAACATTATGTCTGTTTAGCACTGTCTCAAATAAATATATATGTCTACTGTCTCAAACAGTACGTTTGTCTACTGTTTCAAATAGCATATATGTCTAGCATTCTCCCAAGCAGTATTTGTGTCTACTGTCTCAAGCATTACGTATGTCTAACACCCCCCCCCCCTCCAACAGTATGTATGCCTACTGTCTCAAGCAGTACGTCTCTCTGCTGTTTCAAACATTACGTCTGTCTATTGTCTCAAACAGTATGTCTGTCTAACACTCTCCTAAACAGTATGTCTGTCTATTGTCTCAAACAGTACGTTTGTCTACTGTCTCAAATAGTATGTCTGTCTAACACTCTCCCAAGCAGTATTTTTGTCTACTGTGTCAAACGGTATTTCTGTCTAACACCCTCTCGAATAGTATGTCTATCTACTGTCTCAAACAGTATGTTTCTCGAACAGTACGTATGACTACTGTCCAAAACAGTGCGTCTGTCTACTGTCCCAAACAGTATGTTTGTCTACTATCTCAGACAGTATGTCTGTCTATCGCCCTCCTAAACAGTGTGTCTGTCTACTGTCTCAAACAGCATGTCTGTCTTACACCCTCCCAAACAGTCTGTCTGCAGACCGTCACAAGAATGCTGGCGCCAGCGATATTGTCTGTAGTGTCACATGATTCCCAGTTGCTAAGTAACCGGGCTAACTTAGGTGGCTGCCATTCAAGTTTGGTATCAGGAATTCCCGGAATGCAAACACGCACACATCTAGAGTGTCTCTGCGCTCTGGGATCTCTAGCTGGGGAGTTGGGAAACCAACAAACGTTCTAAGACATCGGCCAACTTGGATTGAGACATGTTTGCTTTGTACCAGCTTAGTTGAATTAGTTTCTTCTTCTTCTTCTTCTTCTTCTTCTTCTTCTTCTTCTTCTTCTTCTTCTTCTTCTTCTTCTTCTTGTTTCTACAATTGAACTAGCTCTGGTTGTAGAGATAATTATGATTAGCATCATGTGACATGTCGATAGCCATGGAAGGTCAAGGTTGGACATTTCACATAATCAATAATGTTTTGGTCGGGGCGATGTGTTTACCTCGATTATGCTTTGTGACCAAGCCATATATTTGTATCCTTGTCTTCTTCTTTCCCCAGAAATTTTACCAGTTGTCACTGAATTGTCAAGTCTATTTCTCATTATAAAGCGCATAAAAGACCATGTCTACGTCTAATTTCTCTGATTAATGTATGAGTTTCATTTGACTGTATGTGTTGTTATGTCCTTCTGTGATAGTCTTTGTGTTTTCCTTCTAGAATCCACAATCCCACTGGCAATATGTGTTTCTCAACTTCTCTGATTATTCTCTGTGTTTCACACTGTCTGTGTTTCACAATGTCAATGTTTCACATTATCTGTGTTTCACATTGTCCGTGTTTCCACATCTCTCGTAGATATATATATATATATATATATATATATATATATATATATATATATATATATATATATATATATATATATATATATATATAACAGCATACATCTGACGGCGATGGTTTGTATTGTTCAGAAAATTGGAAGACAGCCGATTGCTGATATCTGTGTGCAACTGCTGGTTTTCTAGTGACTGCCGCTTCCATCGACGACGAACTGTAATTTAGGTGGCGTACTGTTGTCTTAACAAAAAGATGTCAATTGCAACAAGAAAAATAATATTAATGAACAGACAAGCTGAAACACATATAATGGTAGTGGAAATGCGGTTTCTGGGGGAAATTCAAAGAGTACAATGGACTGGCAGAATAACCAATGAGCAAGCCCTACAGTAGGCAGACAAAAACCGCAAACTGATTAGAGAAATTAGACGTAGACAGTCACATTTTTGGCACGATACCTATCTAACTACCTAACTAACTAACTAACTAACTAACTAACTAACTAACTAACTACCTAACTACCTACCTAACTAACTACCTAACTAACTAACTAACTAACTAACTAACTAACTAACTAACTAATAACTAACTAACTAACTACCTAACTAACTAACTAACTAATTAACAAATTGACTATCTCACTAACTAACTGACTAACTAACTAACTAAATAACTAGCCAACTAACTATTTAACTAACTGACTAACTACACATTGGCACCTTGCCGTCTTGACAGACGATAGTTTGTGCTTTAAAAAGGCATAATAACTTTTACCTATGGCGGTAGCGAATGTGACTGATAAGGCCAATTTGCGCTGTAAATGTCCGTTCACAGTGGCTGCATGTGAACACATGGTCATTTCCACCATCATGCACCATCTTACGTTTCACACGCTCGGTGTGTGACTTATCTGCAATAATTTTCTACTTTGTCTTTATTCCATTTCTGATGTTTGCTCTCCATGCAACACGTTCAGCGCCGACTTGCTCCCAATGTGCATTATCAATGCCTGTATCAATCATGTCCCGCTTACACACATCTTTGTATCGTAGTAGAGGCCGACCCTGAAATCTTTTACCCATCTGTAATTCACCAAAAAAGGTGTCCTTTGGTATTCTACCATCATCCATCCTCCTAAGATGTCCCATCCATCTAAGTCTACGAAGACTGAGCATGGAATAAACCGTCACACAACCTGATCTTTCCAGTACTTCAGTATTTGTGATTTTGTCTTGCCACTTAATACCAAAGAATTCTTCGCAGACACCGCATATGATATCTGTTTAAACGTTTCTCTTGGTGTGAGTCAGTTGTCCAGGTTTCGCTGCCATATAGAAGAGTACTAAGGACAGACTTGATAGACTAGGACTTTTGTTTTGGCAGTAAGCTTCCTGTTCTCCCACACTCTATTTCTTAACCTGTTCATTGTTGTTGCTGCCTTACCAATCCGGATGTTGATTTCCTGATCTAGGGATAATTTGCTATTTACCACTGATCCTAGATATGTAAAATGGTCTACCATCTCTAGTTCGGCGTCGTCAATAAAGATTGATGGTACGCCAAGTGCACCTTGTGACATAATCTGTGTCTTCTTTTTACTAATTGTTAAACCAAATTCAGAACAAGCATTGGAGAATGCAGATAGTAGACATTGTAATTTTTCCTCAGAGTGGGTCGTAACTGCAGCATCATCTGCAAAAAGCAACTCTCTGATCAGTACCCTCCTAATTTTGGTCTTGGCCTTCAATCTCTGAGCATTGTAGAGGCCGCCATCTGAGCGTGAGTGAATGTATATACAACCATCCTGATCACGAAAGGCATATTTCAGTAGAAGTGAAAAGTATATTCCAAAGAGGGTGGGAGCTAGTACACAACCTTGCTTAACTCCACTCTTGATTTCAAACTCTTCAGAAGTTGCACCATCAAACTTGATTATACCCTTCATGCATGTGTGGAACGATTCCACAATGGACAGAAGAGTTGGTGGGCAGCCAATCTTCTTTAGTGCCTTGAACAGAACCTCACGACTGACCAAATCAAATGCCTTTGTGAGGTCGATGAAGGCAATAAACAGTGGTTGATTCTGTTCACGGCATTTTTCTTGCATTTGCCGCAATGAAAATGTCATATCAATGGTAGACCGGTTCTGTCGAAAGCCACACTGTGATTCGGGGTAGACTTGATATCCTAGTACTTGAAGTCTGCGCAGAACAATTCTGGCAAATACTTTTCCAACAATACACAGAAGAGAGATACCCCTATAGTTGTTGCAGTCGCTCCGATCGCCCTTGTTCTTGTACAGTGTTATGATGCTTGAATCTTTGAAATCCTGTGGGACTTGTCCTTCTCGCCAGCATAGTTCTGTTAGCTGGTGTGTCTTGCCCACTCCTGATAACCTCTATTGGAATCCCATCCTTACCTGGAGCCTTACCAGATGCAAGTTCATTTATAGCACACTTAACTTCTGTTATGGTGGGAAGTGTGTCCAGGTGGTCAAAAGGTTGGTAGAGCCTCTATGGTGTTGAGGGCATCATCCGCTAGTTTGGTCTCACTTGAGTAAAGCTCCAAATAGTGCTCTACGCATCTGTCCATCTGCTGTTTCTTATCAATGATGATTACTCCAGTCAAGGTTTTCAATGGTGCACTTCTTTTGATCACTGGACCACAGGCTTTCTTTATTCCTTCATACATGCTTCTTATGTTTCCCTTATCACTTGCGATTTGAATGGACTCACATAACTTGATCCAATAATCATTTGCACACTGCCTGGCAGTCTTTTGCACATCCTTCCTAGCTTGCCTTAGCTCACTCAGAGTGTTACACGTTGGTCTTTCCTTGTTTCTTAAGAGAGCTATCTTCTTCTTATCAATCAAGGGTTGCAGAGTCTCGCTGTTTGCCGCAAACCAGTCCTGCCTCTTATGATTCACAGTACCGTAAACCCCAACGGCAGTTTTATAAAGAGTTTCCTTAAGTTGACCCCACTTTTCATTTACTGTACAATTTTCTGGTGTATCAGTGAAAGCGTCTTCAAGTTGCTGTTGAAACTGAAAGCACTTTTCAGGATCGTGAGTGTTAATAATATTAATCCTGGGGCTAGATTTGTGTTTAGCTGTGTAGATTCTCTTTGGTCTCAGTCTAACCCTTGCAACAACCAAGAATGATCCGTATCACAGTCAGCACTGTGGTAACTTCGAGTCAATGATATATGATTCAGATGTTGTCTCTGTGTGATGATGAAGTCCAGCTGGTGCCAATGGCCGGATCTTGGATGTTTCCATGTGACCTTATGCATCTCTTTTGTTTTAAAAAAGGAGTTTGTAATACATAGGTCATTACTGGTGCATTGCTCCAGCAGCCTTTGCCCATTTTCATTCATGCGACCGATGTTGTATTATCCAAGGCACACTGGCCATGAACTCGAGTCCTTGCCCACACGAGCATTGAAACCATCGAGCATGTAAATGTAGTCAGATTTTGGAACTGCCTTGATCAAGGAATCCTCATAGAACGAATCCTTCACATCATCAGAGGAATCGAGTGTCAGTGCATATGCAGTAATAATGGTGGCAAAACCACAAGAGGTTGCCAAGCGCAGGGATAATAGTCTTTCATTTCCTCCTGCTGGAATTTCAATTATTCCCAGTGGCGAATTCTTCACTGCAAAGCCCATGCCGTGTTGCCTTTTTTCTGCCTGCCCTCTACCCTTCCAAAAAAAGGTGTAATTGTTTTCCCTGAGTGACCCTTCCTCAGCGAGGCGAGTCTCCTGCAGGCCAACAATATCTATGTTAAGACGATTGAGTTCGGCATCAATCACAGCCGTTTTTCTCACATCGTCAATATTGGTCAAGTCAGTGGAAAATCCTGGACACATGGTTCTCACGTTCCAGGTTGCAAGCCGTAGCTTGAGGTTTCTATTTTTATTTTTGTTTGTACCTGGTGCATTGGTTTTACAGCCTGCGATTCAGATTGTGTCCTAGCCCCAAGCACCCATTGAAGCAGGCAGGCTGCGGCGGATCAGCACCCAAATGGCCAGGGGCTGCCCAGCTTGGGGCGGGTGGTAGCTGATGAGTGACACCTTTAGGTATCTCCCACCGTCAGAGGCAACGCGTGGCGCCCCATGTCTACGCCAATTGACAGGGACTTATAACCCGTAACAGTTGCCTCTCGCTTTGATTCCGAGACCAGTTAAGACCAGGGATGGAGTTATTGCCTCTCCATAGTACAAAACCGGGGCTAAAATATAGAGATCATGTGTTGCCCATGCAGCATGATCCCTCTCTCGGCCTTCCTAGTTCACTCCAGAGGAAAGGTAACACTCTTACAGCTGGAACAAGACAAGCTGCAGAAGCTGCCGGATCAGCAAAGCAATGCTCTAACTGTCCGCCTGTCAGAGCTTCGGTCCTAGACCAGCCGCCAACCAAGGCTTAGGGCCTGATCAGCCCTGCCATGACATTTTGTCTTTAGCTTGCATTTCCTCGCACCAGGGTAAGGCGTGTACCCACCCAATTGCGCTCTTCCGCCCAAAGCCGTTGGCACAATGTGGGGTGTCGGGTTTGATAAGCGCCGCCCAACGTTCGGCGCTAACAGAAAGCAGGTAGTACCGTCTACTGTTATACGGTAGCTCAGTCATAACTGACTAAGACCTGACACACAACTGACTAACTAACTAGCTAGCTAACAAACAAACAAACTAACTAACTAACTAACTGACTGACTAACTAACTACCTGCCTAACAAGCTAGCCAGTCAGCCAACTAATCAACCAACAAACCAATTAAGTAACTAACTAACCAACTAATTAACTAACTAACCAACTAACTTGCTTTTGTACTGACTTACTTACTAAGTGAACTAACTAACTTATTAGGTAACTAACTGACCATTCAACCAACTAACTAACGAACCAACTAACTTGCTTACTGATTGACTGACTGACTGACTTAACTAACTAACTAACTTATTAACTAACTAACTAACCGATCAACCAAGTAACTAACCAACCAACCAACTAACTTGCTTACTTACTGTTTGGCCGTCTTACTTACTAAGGTAAATATCTACTTAGCTAGTGTATTAAGTAACTAACCAACTAGTTAATCAACCAACTACCTACCTACCCAATCAACCAAACACCCATCTAGTCAATGAACCATGCACCCGCCCACCCACGCAACCATCCACCCAACTAACCTCTCAACCACCCACCCAACCAACCATCCACCCACCTATACAACCACTCACCCAACTAACCACTCAACTACCCATTCAACCAACCATCCACCTACCCACCCAACCACCCACCCACCGACCACCTCACCCGCACACCACCTCACTCACCCATCCAGCAACTATATACAGATATAAAGTTCAGAAGCTGTCACCTGTACACGCCGTAAGCATCACAGAACGGGTCATGCCAGGCACATATTTATACAGGCCAGTCAACATTCCCTAGCTGTCGTTATCACAATCATGCCGGCCGCTTTTGTTTCCCCACGAAATTTCTGGGCATCTATTTTAGACTTCAGACCCCAGTATCATTTTATTTTTAAATCTACTTCTATGCGGATTTGAACCCATGGGATGGTTAATCGTCCTAAGCGACTACCCGTATTTGTCATGGGTTTATATATATATATATATATAGTAGTTTTCTTGATCCAACGCCCTTTAATTTGATTTGTGGGACAAGATGGAGAAATCGGTGGAACAGACTGAGAACCAGTATGTGGAGAGAATGATATAGTGGGGGATTGGTGGGAGCTCTGAACGAATCTCAAAACTGAGATGGAAGACCAGGAGAACTTTCAGTTAAATGGCTGTTGGAACCATAAGAAGTACGACTCTTCGCTGGCTGTTGAAAAAAGGGACGGAGCGCGTGTGTAGATGACATGAGTGCAGGGATGTCGTTTCTTAACTCAGTTCAGCAACTCAACTCAGCAACTCAACTTAACATCTCAACTCAACAACTCAGCAACTCAACTCATATAATACAACATGACTGCTACCATATGAACACTTTTAAGCTATAACTGTGGCACACCCTCTACTTTCTCGTTTCGGCCATCCATTTTTATGAGGATGTAACAAGTTTTGTGTGGTTTGGTATTGAATCTGTTCAGAATATTCCCTACTGGCACTTGGCCGTCTTAACAGACGATAGTTTTTAACTTTGTGCTGGCATCTGGCCGTCTTGACAGACAATGGTTTGTTACACTGTGCTTCAAAACAGTCGTAATAACTACATCCCATGGCGTTAGCGGATGTGACATATCAAGACAATTGATGGAGCTATACTTCTACACAACACAGATCAATCAAGCAGGTGCCATCTCCAGAATGAGAATGAAGAATGACTTTCGCGATGAATTGGATTAAAGTGATGAAGAGTTGCGCAATTCGTCGACCTCACTCTCTCGCCTGAGTCCATCTGAATTCAATGGCAAGACAAGTCAAAACGACTGGAGACGAATACAGGAGCGTAATCCCGGATACCGCATTCGAAGCACAGCTGTGGGCCATTTGGAAGCAGACCGCACTGTGTTGGTTTTCACACAGTGGTATTATTGCTGTCGTTCAGAAAATGCTGTGGCAAACTACTTACCGTAAACTTGCTAAGAAATCACAGTCAACAATGTTGGGGGTTGTCTGCGACGTCCTGTAAAGGATATGCAACTATCTTTTCTCCACAATTAATGTTGGGTGCAATAGAATCTAACACTGTCTGCCTCTCGCCCTCATTGTACATTCTGCCAGACTAATGTTCGTCTATTTATTGATGTTATCTTCCCACTTGTATCATTATCTATCTCTGGCTCGCTTGCCTTACCCTCCATCATGGCTTTTTTGAGAATGTTATGTCTTTTAAGTGGCCAAAATATTTCACTTGCCTTTTTTTTATTTCTTTCATCAACTTTCTTTTCATTTTTATTTTTTTTTTTTCTCATGAAAAACGATATATTCGCCTGAACATCCACACCTCTCTATTGGACTTTCTAATTTCTTCTTCATTGTCCAGGCTTCCATAGAGTAGTACACAACCCTGGGCTGAATTTAGAGACCATGTGTTGCACATGCAGCATGATCCCTTTCTCGGCCTGCCTAGTTTGCTCCGGAGGAAAGGTAACACCAATGCGTCTGGAACAAGACCAGCTTAAAAAGCTGCCGTATCAGCAAAGCAATGCTCTAACTGTCCACCTGTCAGAGATTCCATCCTAGACCAGCTGCCGACAAAGACTTAGGGCCTAGTTTGCCCTACCATGACAATTTGTCTTTAGGTTACATTTCCTCGCAACAAGATCAGGCGTGTACCCTACCAATAGCGCTCCTCCGTCCGAAGCCGTTGGAACAATGTGAGATGTCGGGTTTTGTGAACGCCGCCCAACATTCGGCGCTAACAGAAAGCAGGTAGTACATCTACTGAGTCATACGGCAGCTCAGTCATATCTAAGTCCTCACAGATACAATACTCCAGTTTATCCGCATATTACACCGTGGCATTTCTTTCTTCGAACAATCTAACTCACCAGCATACATTTTCTTCTGCTGAAAGACTTGCGGTCCTTGATTTGGGACGCAAATTACAAGTACCTCAGAAGTCCGAATGCGTTCGCCTGATGGCATGGGACACTGGTAATAGGGAAAGCTAATCCTCTCGCAAAAATCAGTCTAGTGCACCAGAAGTAGTGTAGCATGTTTATGGACTACTCTTGAGTTCAAAGCCAGCGATCAAAAACATAACAAAATAAACCTGAAGACAGAAACTATTTATTTATAGAGCCGTGTCTAGCCAGCGGCTGGCACATTGACTACATGTGGTTTCTCCTTCGGGATACCCGGGTTTGAACAAATAAACCTGAAGACAGAAACTATTTATTTATAGAGCCGTGTCTAGCCAGCGGCTGGCACATTGACTACATGTGGTTTCTCCTTCGGGATACCCGGGTTTGAACAAATAAACCTGAAGACAGAAACTATTTATTTATAGAGCCGTGTCTAGCCAGCGGCTGGCACATTGACTACACGTGGCTTCTCCTTCGGGATACCCGGGTTTGAACAAATAAACCTGAAGACAGAAACTATTTATTTATAGAGCCGTGTCTAGCCAGCGGCTGGCACATTGACTACATGTGGCTTCTCCTTCGGGATACCCGGGTTTGAACAAATAAACCTGAAGACAGAAACTATTTATTTATATAGCCGTGTCTAGCCAGCGGCTGGCACATTGACTACATGTGGTTTCTCCTTCGGGATACCCGGGTTTGAACAAATAAACCTGAAGACAGAAACTATTTATTTATAGAGCCGTGTCTAGCCAGCGGCTGGCACATTGACTACATGTGGCTTCTCCTTCGGGATACCCGGGTTTGAACAAATAAACCTGAAGACAGAAACTATTTATTTATAGAGCCGTGTCTAGCCAGCGGCTGGCACATTGACTACATGTGGTTTCTCCTTCGGGATACCCGGGTTTGAACAAATAAACCTGAAGACAGAAACTATTTATTTATAGGGCCGTGTCAAGCCAGCGGCTGGCACATTGACTACATGTGGCTTCTCCTTCGGGATACCCGGGTTTGAACAAATAAACCTGAAGACAGAAACTATTTATTTATAGAGCCGTGTCAAGCCAGCGGCTGGCACATTGACTACATGTGGCTTCTCCTTCGGGATACCCGGGTTTGAACAAATAAACCTGAAGACAGAAACTATTTATTTATAGAGCCGTGTCTAGCCAGCGGCTGGCACATTGACTACATGTGGTTTCTCCTTCGGGATACCCGGGTTTGAACAAATAAACCTGAAGACAGAAACTATTTATTTATAGAGCCGTGTCTAGCCAGCGGCTGGCACATTGACTACATGTGGTTTCTCCTTCGGGATACCCGGGTTTGAACAAATAAACCTGAAGACAGAAACTATTTATTTATAGAGCCGTGTCTAGCCAGCGGCTGGCACATTGACTACATGTGGTTTCTCCTTCGGGATACCCGGGTTTGAACAAATAAACCTGAAGACAGAAACTATTTATTTATAGGGCCGTGTCTAGCCAGCGGCTGGCACATTGACTACATGTGGTTTCTCCTTCGGGATACCCGGGTTTGAACAAATAAACCTGAAGACAGAAACTATTTATTTATAGGGCCGTGTCTAGCCAGCGGCTGGCACATTGACTACATGTGGTTTCTCCTTCGGGATACCCGGGTTTGAACAAATAAACCTGAAGACAGAAACTATTTATTTATAGAGCCGTGTCTAGCCAGCGGCTGGCACATTGACTACATGTGGTTTCTCCTTCGGGATACCCGGGTTTGAAAAGATAAACCTGAAGACAGAAACTATTTATTTATAGAGCCGTGTCTAGCCAGCGGCTGGCACATTGACTACATGTGGTTTCTCCTTCGGGATACCCGGGTTTGAACAGATAAACCTGAAGACAGAAACTATTTATTTATAGAGCCGTGTCTAGCCAGCGGCTGGCACATTGACTACATGTGGTTTCTCCTTCGGGATACCCGGGTTTGAATCCTCCGTAAGGTATGATATTTTTCTGTCGGGGATAAAAATAATACTCTAACCTGCACAGTTCGCGGCGAGTGTTGAAGTGCTACATAGAACCTATACTTATATATGGATGTGAGGCTTTGACTGAGTAGACAAGCTGAAAAACATCTGATGGCTGTGGAAATGTGGTTTCTGAGGATAATGCAAAGAATACCATGGACAGACAGAAAAACCAATGAACAAGTCCTTCAAGAAATAAATTAAGATCATAAACTGATTAGAGACATTAGATGTAGACAGTCACAATTTGTTTTGAACATGTTATGAGAAGAAATGAATTGGAGAACTTGGTGACCACTGTCAAGATCGAAGGGAACACACCAAGGGGAAGACCGAGAAGTAAATACCTGGATGGCTTGGTCACGTGGCATGGTCGAGGCAGAAACACGGAGCTGATCCACGACTCTGGTGATCGAGTGAGATGGCAGAACATGACAGACCACGCTTATCAGCATGGCACATAATTAATGACAAGACTTACTTACACCGCAAGGCACTATGCTGGTGTTTGTCCATCAAGAATGATGATGGAGAATGACTTGTGCGATGAACTGGATTAAAGTGATGAAGAGTTGCGCAATTCGTCGACCTCACTCTCTCGCCTGAGTCCAGTGGCAAGACAAGTTAAGACGACTGGAGACGAATACAGGTGCAGTGGATGCAGGGAGCTTTGCGTGCCTTGCTGCAGTCATTACGTTCCACAAAGGTTTGCAGGTAAACGCCGTCTTGTCCGTTGAGTCATCAATGATTTGTTCCGCGCAATCTGCCGAATCCTGTCTTCACATGCGGGGCAAGCATAAGGTACTATCGGCGGTAGATAACAGTCCAACAACTGTCTGAGAATCCCTGCCGGAATACTTTTCTATGGCGGAGACAAAAAGAATCTGAAAGAAAGACCTGGTCTCTGATTTGATGGAGGTTAAAATATACAACTTCTGTTGCTTGTCGGCGTTTGAAATTCGGAACACCTCTCCATGTTGGCTTACCTGGATTTCTGTCCAGACAGATGGGGGAACGAACGACAGGGGTGGGGGAGGGATGCAATAGCGATAAAACCGTTTTGTATATTTCACGGTCTATTTCGAACATTTGCACCGCCGAGGAATGTTAGTCGTTTACAGGAGGGGATGAGAGGGAAGGCTAGAGAAATAGAGAGCTATAGAGGGAGGGAGAGTGAGAGAGAGAGAGGCGAAAAGGGTACGAAGAAACGAGGCAAGCTATATTAAAGAATATTTCAGCTTGGTGAGTTGTAATGTCTGCAAAGAATACAGGGTGTTTTTTAATGACTGTGCAGTGTTTGAAAATATTGCCTTTCCAAGTTTTGTATTTACCTATTGTGTTGCATGAATTTTACAGAGGGTGAATACAAAACTTGGACCGGAAATATTTTCAAACATTGTCCAGTCATTATATATATATATATATATATATATATATATATATATATATATATATATATATATATATATATATATATATATATATATATATATATATATATATAACCTGTGTAATACTAATTGTGAAGATCATCTTACCTGATTCAGTGCGAAAGGATAATATATCGCCAAATGTGTACTTCCATTTGGACAGAAGGACGATATATCGCCATACTAGTGTCATCGTGTCATTTGGTTTGTTTCGTGGTATCTTCCGCTTTGTTAATGCTCAGTAAACGGAAATGTACGTTACAGTGCTTGTTCATTTAATTGTGTATCATAATTGGACCAAACCAACTTGGTGTTCGGCACTATATCAGTGAATGTTCACATCACAACAATCATCATCAGCTGCTGCATTCTTGTCTTGTCTTTCTTTGTTCTTTGCACTCGCTCGCTTTGAACTCACGCATGGTCCACTCACACTGCTTCTAGTAGCACTGGTTTGAATTTTGCGAGTGCATAATCTTCTTCTTCTTCTTCTTCTTCTTCTTCCTCCTCCTCCTCCTCCTCCTCCTCCTCCTCCTCCTCCTCCTCCTCCTCCTCCTCCTCCTCCTCCTCCTCTTCTTCTTCTTCTTCTTCTTCTTCCTCCTCCTCCTCCTCCTCCTCCTCCTCTTCTTCTTCTTCTTCTTCTTCTTCCTCCTCCTCCTCCTCCTCCTCCTCCTCTTCTTCTTCTTCTTCTTCTTCTTCCTCCTCCTCCTCCTCCTCCTCCTCCTCCTCCTCCTCTTCTTCTTCTTCTTCTTCTTCTTCCTCCTCCTCCTCCTCCTCCTCCTCCTCCTCCTCCTCTTCTTCTTCTTCTTCTTCTTCTTCCTCCTCCTCCTCCTCCTCCTCCTCCTCTTCTTCTTCTTCTTCTTCTTCTTCCTCCTCCTCCTCCTCCTCCTCCTCTTCTTCTTCTTCTTCTTCTTCTTCCTCCTCCTCCTCCTCCTCCTCCTCCTCCTCCTCCTCCTCCTCTTCTTCTTCTTCTTCTTCTTCTTCTTCTTCTTCTTCTTTATCATCATCATCATCATCAAATTACTATAGCAATTAAACATTAACGGCAGAGATATGCCAATAAAACAACATATAGTGTCAGAAAACAGCAACCAAAATAATCAATAAATAAGTTAGACAGCCAGACAACAAGACAGATCAACAGAGAGACAGACAAGCAGGTAGATAAATAAATAAATAGACAGACAGACAGACAGACAGATAGGTAGTCATTAGGTTGGGAGTTAGGTTAATACAATAGATAGATCAAATAGACGGATGGATGGATAGACAGGAAGAGAGAGAGAGAGAGAGAGAGAGAGAGAGAGAGAGAGAGAGGCAGACAGCCAGACAGAGAGACAGACATACAGACGGACGGACGGATGGACGGACGGACAGATAGACAGACAGATCGGTGGGTGGGCGAGTGGGTGGGTCGGTCGGTCGGTGGATCGATGGATGGATGGATGGACGGATGGATGGATGGGTGGATGGGTGGATTGATTGAGTGTTTAATGTAGTTGTATCGTGTGTCTTTGTACTAAAATTGGACTACAATGTTGACTTCTCGTCCTTGACTTCTCGAAACCATAATGACCGGGTCGGAATCCGAGCATCCAGCCACTAAACCGCCTCTGTTTTGTTTGTCTGGTATGGACAGGAGTTAAAACCCTACCGACCACCAACGGAACGAACCCCGTACTCCGTTCCCCCATAACCACGATTAACCAGAGGCTGACAAGAACAGAAGAGATTATCGTTTGTTGTAACATAAGGCGGGAAAAGGGGGACAAGAAAACAGAGAACGGAACTAAGAGGGAGGCAGATTGCCGCGACACTTCATTATAAGAGATTTGGCAGAGGGTCTGTTAGCTGAGGAAAATCGAAGGCAAAGAGGAACTGTCTGAGAGGATGGGGAGGCTCGATGAGGAGGTGGCTGTTTGCTGGCGGTCGGGATCTGTTGCCAGCCTCCAGGTCAGGGCGACATAGACGACTCCCACGGTGTGTGTGCAAACACGGGACATTCGCCAGGCGGCATTCCTCGGTCTGCTCGGCTATCTTTGGGTTTGGTAGAGCAGTGATCTGGGTGTGTCTGTCTGTCTGCCTGCCTGATCTGTCTATCTTACCTAGCTACTTGTCTGTCTATCTATCTATCTATCTATCTGTCTGTCTGTCTGTCTGTCTGTCTGTCTGTCTGTCTGTCTGTCTGTCTGTCTGTCTGTCTGTCTGTCTGTGTTTTTGGAATGTGTATTTGGGTGGGTGGATGGGTGTGTGGGAGATGTGTGTGGGTTGCAGATGGGTGTGGGGGATGGATGTGGGGGTGTGTCTATGAATGGGATATGTCTGTGTGGGTCTGAGCGTGTAAGTGTGGATGGGATAAATGTGAGTGGGTGGTGGATGTATGTGTGGGCGGTGAGGATGTTTGTAGTGTGTGGGTGGAGGGATTTTTGTGTGGGGGTGAGAGATGTGTGGGCGGGGATGTGTATTGGGAATGCATGTGGGGGGTGTGTGTGTGTGGGGGATGCGTTTATTGGTGGGGTGTTGTTTGGGATGGGGGAGGTGTGGGATGAGCGGGTGGATGAAGGATGTATGTGAGGATGGGGGATGTGTGTTTGGCTGGGTGGTTGGGGTGTGTGTGGATGGGAGACCCATGTGTTGATGGGTGGGTGGATGATGTGTGGGTGTGCGTGTTTGTTGGATGAGTACTGAGTGGGTGGATGTGTGTGAGAGATTAGTGTATGGGTGGGGGATGTGTGTGTGGGTGGGAAGGCGGATGTGTGTGGGTGGGGTATATGTGGGTGGTGGGGTGTGTGTGGGTGGTTGGTGTGTGTTTTTAGATGAGAAATGTGTTGATGGATGAGAATGTGTGTATGGGTGGGGAGATTTGTGTGTGTGTGTGTGTATGTGTGTGTGTGTGTGTGTGTGTGTGTGTTTGTGTGTATGTGAGTGTATGGGTGGTGAGATTTGTAGTTAAGGGATGTGTGATTGGGGTTTGGAGATTGGGGTGGGATGGTTGGCGAGTGGGTGGGTGGAGGATGTGTGGGACGGTGAGTGTGTGTAGGTTTGGGGTGGCAGAGAATGTGTGTGTGGGTGCGGGATGTGTGGGTGGGGGAGATTGTGTGGTGGGTGATATGTGTGCAAGAGGGGGATGTGTGGGTGGGTTCGGGTTGTGTGTGTGGGTAAGTGCAGGATATATGAGTTGGCGGGAATATGTGTGTGTGGGTGTTGGAAATGTGATTGGGGGATGTGTGTTTGGCTGAGTGTTTGGGGGTGTAGGGGTGGGTGGTGGAGGATATGTGGGTGGGTGAGTGTTGGTAGGTTATGGGATGGGTGGAGGATGTGCGCGTGTGGGTGGGAGATGTGTGAACGTGCGGGATGTGTGGGTGGGTATGGATGGATGGTTGCATGCATATGTGCCTAGGTGTGAGGGTGGGTGGTGGGTGGGTGGTGGATGTGTGGTGGGTGGGAGATGTGTGTGTGTGGGTAGGGAAATGATGTATGTGGGGGTGTGTTTGGGATGTGTTGGTTGGGGTATGGGTGGATGGATGGGGGTCATGTATTTGCCTGTGGGTATGTGTGTGGTTGGGTGGTGGGTGTGTGTGTGGGGGACACGCGGATGGATAGGAGATGGGTGGGTGGGTGGCGGATTTGTCTCATAACATGGTAACATGCATTGTTTATGCTTACAACATTCATTTGACAATGTTTTTTTCCTATGTGAATGCACTATGCACTGATGAACGAAAGATGAGTGATTGGAAGGGCCGAATGTAAGACGGGCCTGCGTGCCCAATTCGTTACCCTTCGAAAAGTTCCTTCGTTCGTTCGTTCGTTCGTTCGTTCTTCGTTCTGTCTGTCTGACCCTCCGCCCATCTGTCTGTTTGTGTGTATATCTGTACGTCCTTCCGTCCGTCCGTCCATCCGTCCATTCGTCCGTCCGTCCGTTCGTCCGTCCGTTCGTCCGTCCGTCTGTCCGTCCGTACCACCGTTTGTCCGTCCGTCCGTCCGTCCGTACCACCGTTAGTCCGTCCGTGCGGCCGTTTATTCTATATATTTGTCTGCTGGACCTAACTCACTATCTAACCACTACCTGCTTGTCTGTCTGTTTGTCTGCCCGTCTGTCTTGTTGTCTGCCTAACTTTTCTATCTAACCACCTACCTACTCAGTCGTCTGTCTTGTCTGCCTGTCTGTCTTTATGTCTGCCTGTCATTCTGTCTGCCATTCTCTTTATCAATAAACCAATGGATACCAACCGATACCCACCAACCAAGACATGATCACCAACACCACACTTCTAGACAATAAAAAGATTGGCAGTACATGAGACAGAAGGCTGTGAACAGACATGATCACCATCACCACAGGGCATGGACTTTATAAGACGATTGGCATTACACGAGGCAGAAGGTTGTTGACAGGAAGATCGCCAAAGCCGTGGACATAGTCTATAAGAAGAAGACCCAAAGAAGCAGTAACTGGGGAAAGTCTCAAAGTGTTCCTATTTTGGTCATAGCGTGGGCAAAGAATAATATTTGAGCCTAAGCAGACAATAACGATATTTCTTCTTCTTCTTCTTCTTCTTCTTCTTCTTCTTCTTCTTCTTCTTCTTCTTCTTCTTCTTCTTCTTCTTCTTCTTCTTCTCTCTCCTCCTCCTCGTTATTCTTCCTCCTCCTCCTGTTCTCTCTACTGTACTTCCCAAGACACTTTCTGGCACCCATCTAAGGCTGCCTTGACCTGACAGCCCAAGTCTATTCCTCTCCGAATGAGGTTCGAACCCTTAGCTATCATACTACCACTGATGACTAGCATAAGGCGCCATAAGTGACAAGAGACTAAGAACCTACGGCGGAACATGATGAGATCAACGGATCTGCTATATTAGAAGAATCTAGACTCATATGATGCCGGCTTCGTGGCTTAGAGGTTATGACTTTTCTCCGTAATCTCGTATACTCTCGTCGGTAACGTGATGACGGTTCAAATCAGCAGTGGTTCGAATCGCATCGGTTCTTTACGGGGTATGTGAGCCGGCCGCTCAGAAAGCAATAGCAAACTACTGAGCGTAATCTTGCCAAGAGATCAACATACAGCTGAAAGATGCTGGTGTTGACAGCTAAGTCCTGTAAAGGATATGCTAAAAAAAAAAAAAAAGACTCATATGATTGACCAAACGCCAACAATGGTGGTTGTCTTGAGAACCACTCGAGCCGCCTTACCTTCTGTAAACTCCCTAGCACCCATGTTACCAAGCTGGATCGATCCTAAAAGACCCCCATCGCCATTGTGACTTGAACCCACGACTAACAAACTCTAGTCGACCACTGCACGGGCCACACCGCTACAGCGCAACCTGTACGTATATATTCACGTCTCCCACTTTACTCAAATCAGAATCTGGCTTCTTGCCCTTGAATGTCCTTAGTTCACTGCCCTCCCCCTTCCGCCCCCCCCCCCCCCCCCCAATCTATTGTCTCGTTCTCCTCACGCGCGGTTCTGTCCTCCACTCCTCCACTGCTGTCTTCTGCTTAGCTTTCACTTCTGTGGAGCCCCGCTGTCTGTCCTTGTAAATTCCAGCGTCCTTTCTTCCTCCCTTCGTTCCACTCACTTCCCTCCAGTCTGGGTCACCAAAGCCGGTGAAAGATCGTTGAATTGGCATATTCCTTTCCTTTATCCCTCTTCCAGTATTCGCCTCTCCTCCTCTCCTCTTCCACCAGGACGATTTTCTTTTAACTGCTTGGTTCTCTTCAACCAGCCACTGACACAATCTGCGGTCGTCTTTCACCGCCCTATGTCCATTCCTTCTTTGGGAGATTGCTAGACTACTGCTGGTTGTATAAGGTCTTGCACTGTGGAACATTTGTCTCCTTTATATGGAACGTTTAAATATTGGTGTGTGTTTGTGTGTGTATGTATGTATGTATGTATGTATGTATGTATGTATGTATGTATGTATGTATGTATGTATGTATGTATGTATGTATGTATGTATGTATGTATGTATGTGTGTGTGTGTGTGTGTGTGTGTGTGTGTGTGTGTGTGTGTGTGTGTTTGTGTGTGTGAGTAGCTGTCATTGTGTGTTTGCGAGAATTGTCGTCTATGTTTGTAGGTATTTGTGTGTGGGCGTGTGTTTGTTCGTCTATGTGGCAATCTTCCTTACCAATAATGGTTCATTTTATTTAGTACTAGCAGACCCGGCCCGGCTTTGCCCAGCTCTGGTGGGGAGCATCTCATTTAATTCATATAAGTAGTCATATAAGCTGCCGTTCCCGTTCCTGTCTGTCTGTCTGTCTGACCCGGCCCGGCTGCGCCCAGCCCTGATGGGGAGCATCTCATTTAATTCATATAAGTTCCCGTTCCCGACTATCTGTCTGTCTGTCTGTCTGTCTGTCTGTCTGTCTGTCTGTCTGTCTGTATGTCTGTCTGTCTGTCTGTCTGTCTGTCTGTCTGTCTGTCTAATCATTTATTGGTTGCAGTTAGAACAACCTTAGATAAACGAAGGACCAACTTACAAAAAGCATTAGAACGAGCACTTGAAAGATCTTTACATATTCCCCCAACAATTAACTTGGGTAAATGGTGCAGCGGCAGCAGGAGCAGAAGAAGACGAAAAAGGAGGAGTAGAAGGAAGGAGGAGGAAGAGGGTGAAGGAGGGAGGAGGAGGGAGGAAGAGATAGGTGGAGAGAGGAGGAGGAGGGAGGAGTAGGAGGGAGGAGGAGGGATTAGGAGGAGGGGGAAAGAGGAGAAGGAGGAGGAGGGAGGAGGAGGAAGAGGGAGGAGGAGGGAGGATGAGGAGTAGAGAGGAGGAGGAGGGAGGAGGAGGAGGAAGGAGGAGGAAGAGGGAGGAGGGGAGAGGAGGAAGGAGGAAGAGGGAGGAGGAGGGAGGAGGAGGAGGTGGAGGGAGAATGAGGAGGGAGGAGGGGGAGAAGGAGGAGGAGGAAGAATGATGAGGAGGGAGGAGAAGGAAGAGGGAGGGGGAGGGATGTGGAGGAAGGAGGAAGAGGGAGAAGGAGGGAGGAGGTAGAGGGAGGAGAAGGAGGGAGGAAAAGGGAGGAGGGAGGAGGAGGGAGGAGGTAGGAGGAAGAGGGAGGAGGAGGGAGGAGGAAGAGATAGGCGGAGAGAGGAGGAGGAGGGAGGAGGAGGAGTAGGGAGGAATAGGAGGGAGGAGGAGCGATTAGGAGGAGGAGGGGGGAAAGAGGAGAAGGAGGAGGAGGGAGGAGGAAGAGGGAGGAGAGAGGAGGAGGGAGAAGGAGGGAGGAGGAGGGAGGAGGAGGAAGAGGGAGGAGGAAGAGGGAGAAGGAGGTAGAAGGAGGAGGAGTGAGGAGGAGAACGCAGGAGGAGGAGGGGGAGGATGAGGAGGGAGAAGGAGGGAGGAGAGAGGAGGAGGTGGAGGGAGAAGGAGGAGGGAGGAAGAGGTAGAAGGAGGAGGGAGGAGAAGGAGGGGAGGAGGAGGAATGATGAGGAGGGGGAGGAGGAAGATGGAGGAGGAGGGAGGAGAGAGGAGGAGGAGGGAAGAGGAGGAGAGAGGAGGTGGAGGGAGAAGGAGGAGGGAAGAAGAGGTAGAAGGAGGAGGGAGGAGGAGGGAGGAGAAGGAGGGGAGGAGAAGGAGGAATGATGAGGAGGGGGAGGAGGAAGATGGAGGAGGAGGGGAGGAGAGAGGAGGAGGAGGGAGGAGGTAGGAGGAGGAGAAAAAGGAAGGAGGAGGGAGGAGGAGGAAGAGGAGGGAGAGGGGAAGAGGAAGAGGGTAGGAGGAGGAGGAGGGATGTGGAGGAAGGAGGAGGAGAGAGGAGGAGGGATTAGGTAGAGGGAGGAGGAGGAGGGAGGAAAAGTGAGGAGAGAGGAGGAGAGAGGAGGAGGAGGGAGGAGGTAGGAGGGGGAGGAGGAGGGAGGAGGAGGATGGAGGAGGGAGAGGGAGGAGGGGGAGGGGAAGCGGAAGAGGGTAGGAATTGGAGGAGGGGAGAGGAGGAAGAGGGAGGAGGAGAAGGGAGGAGGGGAAGGAGGGAGGAGGAGGGGAGAGGAGGAGGAGGAGGGAGGAGGAGGGAGAATGAGGAGGGGAGGAAGGAAAGGGAGGTGGGAGAGGAGGAGGAGGAGGTAGAGGAGGAGGAAGGAAAGGGAGGAGGAAGAGGAGGACTGTAGATAACTTCCTTTCACATAAAAAGATGAATTGTTATTGATATTGCCGTGGCATGGAGGCATATATATCAGCAGCAGAGTTGATCCAGAAAACCAAAGACTGAGATCTATGGAGAACCATGAACGCCTACGCCAGCCGGCACGGCACTTGATGATGATGATGATTGCCGTGTGACGATTCTGTGTAGTCACGTCATTTTCTTCGCTTGTCCTAGCGTTTTGGTTCGGGGATTCTTTCATCATCATCATCATATATTTACGTACGTATTTAGGGAGGGGGAGGAGGGAAGAAGAAACAAAAATATGACAGTTGGCAGCGCTGGAATGAGAGGAAGGCGTGTAGAAAATTTCATCTCAATCGGATGGGCCGTAATAATTGGTAGTAATAACACAGTAGGAATAACACTGTAGGAATAACACAGTAGTAATAACACAGTAGGAATAACACAATAGGAATAACACAATAGGAATAACAGTAGGAATAACACAAGGAATAACACAGTAGGAATAACACAGTAGGAATAACACAGTAGGAATAACAGTAGTAATAACACGGTAGGAATAACACAAGGAATAACACAGTAGGAATAACACATTAGGAATAACACATTAGGAATACCATAGTAGGAATATTAGCAGGAATAACACAGTAGGAATAACACAGTAGGAATAACACAGTAGGAATAACACAGTAGGAATAACACAGTAGGAATAACACAGTAGTAATAACAGTAGTAATAACACAGTAGGAATAACACAAGGAATAACACAGTAGGAATACCACAGTAGGAATACCACAGTAGGAATAACACAGTAGGAATAACACAGTATGAATAACACAGTAGGAATTACACAGTAGGAATAACACAGTAGGAATAACACTGTAGGAATAACACGGTAGGAATAACACAGTACAAATATCACAGTACAAATAGCACAGTAAGAATAACACAGTACAAATAACACAGTAGGAATAGCACAGTAGGAATACCAAAGTAGGAATAACACAGTAGGAATAACACAGTAGGAATAACACACTAGAAAAAACACAGCAGGAATAAACAGTAGGAATAACACAGTAGAAGTAACAGAGTGGGAATAACAGTAGGAATAACAGAGTAGGGATAACACAGTAGGAATAAACAGTAGGAATTACAGAGTAGGGATAACACAGTAGGAATAACACAGTAGGAATAAACAGTAGGAATAACACGGTAGAAATAACACAGTATGAATAACAAAGTAGGAATAACACAGTAGGAATAAAACACTAGAAATAACACAGCAGGAATAAACAGTAGGAATAACACAGTAGAAGTAACAGAGTGGGAATAACAGTAGGAATAACAGAGTAGGGATAACACAGTAGGAATAACACAGTAGGAATAAACAGTAGGAATTACTGAGTAGGGATAGCACAGTAGGAATAACACAGTAGGAATAAACAGTAGAAATAACAAGGTAGAAATAACAGAGTAGAATAGCAGTAGGAGTAACACAGTAGGAATAACACAGTAGGAATAACACAGTAGGAATAACACAGTAATAATAACACAGTAGGAATAACACAGTAGGAATAACAAAGTAGGAATAACAAAGCAGGAATAACACAGTAGAAATAACAGTAAGAATAACACATTAGGAATAACACGGCAGGAATAACAGTAGGAATAACACAGTTGGAATAACGCAGTAGAAATAACAAAGTAGGAATAAACAGTAGGAATTACACAGTAGAAATAACAAAATAGGAATAAATAGTAGGAATAACACAGTAGAAATAACAGAGTAGGAATAACAGTAGGGATAACACAGTAGGAACAACTTAGTAGGAATAAACAGTAGGAATAACAAAGTAGAAATAACAGAGTATGAATAACACAGTAGGAATAACACAGTAAGAATAAACAATAGGAATAACACAGTAGAAATAATAGATTAGAATAACAGTAGGAATATTACAGTAGGAATAACACAATATGAAAAACACAGTAAGAATAACGCAGTAGAAATAATACATTAGAATAACAGTAGGAATATTACAGTAGGAATAACACAATATGAAAAACACAGTAGGAATAACGCAGTAGGGATAACACAGTAGGAATAACAATAGGAATAACACGGTAGGAATAACACAGTAGGAATAACAGAGAGAGAACATATATGATAGGAAGTTAATAGGTAATACAATGAGAATAACTATGATAGAAAATATGAGCAAAAGTATGAACGAACGAACGAACGAACGAACAAACTTTATTTTCAAAGGGTTAAGAATTGGGCACACAGGCCCGTCTAAAATTCTGCCCTTCTATCACTCTCTTTCATACATTATTTCATTCACACATCATTCAAGGCTAACAAAGAACAGCAACAATATAAAAGATATGCATTATAAAGGCATGGGTAAAATGCGAACATCAAAACTACACGACACAGTAATATTAGATAATGGTATGACACTTGTTATTAGCCATGTGGAATATACTGGCCTACAAAAAGGGGACTGGCTGTTATACTAGGGTTTTGTTATTATTATTATTATCTCTATTATTAAGGGGGAAGGTAATCCGTATTGAGATAGTGTTCGAATAATTTGCGATTATATGAATAGGGATTGGTGATGTCTTTTATTTCTTGTGGAAGATTGTTCCACAGCTGAGCTGCAGAGTACGTTAAGCTTGTTTTGTATAAGTCAATCCTAGGCTTCGGAATGTGTAATATATTTAAACGTTTACTGTGTCTAGCATTATATTTAAACAATGGCCAAAGGTAATTTGGGGCATTCCGATGCAGGATTTTGTGAATTAGTTTAGCTTTATTGAAAAGCAGGCGTTTGCGGAATGGTAGTAACTGAAGGCGTTTATACAGGCTAGGATTGTCAGATAAATGTTTGCTATAAATTAGACTCATGGCCCGTTTCTGGAGTGAGTAAAGTCGCTTGGTGTTTGAATTAGAACAACCGTCCCAGATTGTAGAGCAGTAGTCAAAGTGTGTCTGTATATGAGAAGTATAGAATAGTTTCCTTGTGTCCTCATCAAGGAAGTTTTTAATTTTGGCGAGTTGGTAGACTTTTTTCGCTGTTTGTTTAATGAGCGCTTGAACGTGGGAATTAAAGGTTTGGTTTCTATCAATGATTAGGCCTAATGTTTTGTGCTCAATTACACTTTCTACTGGCATGTTATCGATGTGAAGTTGAAGTGATGTGTTTGAACTTAGAGTTTGAAGTCTTTGTCTGGTTGTTAATAACATTGCTTTTGTTTTAGTGATGTTAATTTGCATACGATTTGAATAGCTCCACCTAACTACATTATTTAATTCTTGTTGTAAATACAGTTTTCAGCGTTTGTGTACACTGTACAGTCATCTGCAAATAGATCGCAGGACGAGGAAAGATGCAAAGGTAGATCGTTAATATATATGGCAAATAATAGAGGGCCAAGAATAGAGCCTTGCGGTACTCCTATATTGAAAGTAGTGGTTTGAGACAGAGATTTATTATGTGATACTACTTGCTTTCTGTTTGATAGAAAAGATGATATTAGAGTGACTACATTAGGGCCAATTTTCATTGTCTCAAGTTTTGTAATTAAAATAACATGATCTATCATATCAAATGCTTTCTTGAAATCAATAAACACAGTTCCACATAGACAGTTGTTGTTTATATTCTGGTGCCAATTTCTATCATGTTTGTTAGGGCCGTATGGCAAGAATATGTTGGTCGAAATTCTGATTGTCTGTCAACAATAAGCTTGTTGCGAACTAAATACTGTAATGTTACTTTATGGATGTGTTTTTCTAGTGGTTTAGATAATGATGATAGTAAGGAAATGGGTCTGTAATTGTTCGGGAGACCATTGTCCAATGAACCAGATTTAAGAAGAGGGTACACTTTAGCGATTTTGAGAGCTGATGGAAAGTGGTCTTTGGTGAGACACTGATTATATACATAGGTTAGTGATGTACAGATCACTGGCACAGCACAACGGAGAATCCGGTTGCTGATTCCATCTAACCCAGATGAGGTTGTGTTTTTTAGGTTACTGAGGTAAGTGAATACTTCAATGATTGTCATTAGCGGTATGTCGGAAAGAATATCGCGGGAGCATCTATTCTCGCAAAACGATGACAATAAAGATAAGTTGCAAGGAGAATTAGGTATTGAAGCCTTCAACTGGTCTATGTCAGTTTGAAAAAAATTACTGAATTGGTCGCATGTAATATGATTTGATGGTAAAGAATTTCGGAAGTTATATTTGTTTGTCAAGGTGTTAATTGCCTTCCATATATCCTTACTATTTGTTTTATCCATTACTAAGTTCTTAAAATAATTTTTCTTTTCCCGTCGTATGTTATATTGAACTTTGTTTCTAAGAGTACGGTATGCACTGAGATCCCGCTTTTTATGTGCTTTATCTCTGTCTCTGACATTTTCAAGTATTTCCTGGGTGATCCAAGGTGGCTTGACGTGGTGTTTTACTCGAACTTCCTTGACTGGCACGTGTCTATCAAAAACATCAATAAAGGTTTTCATCCAGAATTCCAGAGCATCATCCGGGTCAGGAAGCTGATAAACATTGTCTAGAGGTGAACTGAGCAAGTCCTGTAAAAATGCGTTTTGGTTGACATTTTTGTAACTTCTATATTTTACACTTATGTGTTTATGTTTAGGAGTTTTAATTCCTTTTTAGACCACGTGCAGCATATTGGGTAGTGATCGCTAATTGCACAATTGGGCACGGTGCATTCTATGATGTTGTCTGAGAAAGTTACATAAATGTGATCTATAACTGTTGAAGATGACTTTGTTACTCTAGTAGCTTGTTGTACTATTTGTTGGAAATTGTATGATGCAATTATATTTCCCCATATTATGTTGGATTTGTTGGTGTCAATGTTAAAGTCTCCGAGTAGTATAATTTCCTTCCCGGAAGTGAAAACCACATCCATCATGGTAGTGAAGTTTTCGTACCAGACGTGTCCAGCACTGGGATTTCGATAGAGGTAGCCAATTATCAGGGGTGTGCGCGGTTTTGAAGTTTTAGCTCTAACCAAATACATTCTATTTCGCAAGTTTCAAAGTCTAGCCTACGGTGAGCATTTAGTAAATTAGAAACATAGGTTACTATGCCTGTCTCTTGTTTCCTACAGGGATCCCTTCTAAAAACTTTGTACCCTTTAATAGAGATGTCCTCATCTGAAATGTTATCATTAAGACTACTTTCACTAAGGCCGAATAAATGAAAATTTTGATTAAGAATAGAAGATAACTCTGGTAGCTTGTTAAATAAGCTGCAAATGTTTAAGTGTCCAAGGCGTATTCCTGACTTGTTGAGCCAGTGTTGCCCCTTCTCAGACATTTCATCCATGAAGAAAGTGTAAATTAGTCAAAGTTAAGCAAAAATACAAGATCATAAAAAAATCACAATTACATTAACTTACAAAATATCAGTAATACAGATCGATAAGTAAATGACAATATTATAACGATATAACTAATTAGACCAACGAATATAATGCAAACAAGGAACAAAACGAATTAAAGAACATACAACAAATAATTACCTTGAAAAAACTACTTCACAAGCTAAGTAACCAACTGTTATCCAAAAGAATCAATAAATGACTATACAAGTCAATGTCTCTGTTTAAAGCGGGGAGTGAAGACCCCCTCACTCAGAGTATAAACGCGATAAAAAGTATTATAAAAGATATCTAACTAAGTGTCAATCTCTGTGACTTCAATACGAGTCAATGTTTACAGCCACGTACAATCTAATACGTTGCTATATAAATCAATAACCAAGTATGCGCATAAACTTTCTAGGAGAGGCTCTTTCTTGTAACGAGATCCGGTGTTGCTTTGTGCTGAATTGCTAGTAAATACCAGGCTGTGAGTGGAGTTAAGCGAGGTTGTGTACTAGCTCCCACCTTCTTTGGAATATACTTTTCACTTCTACTGAAATATGCCTTTCGTGATCAGGATGGTGGTATATACATTCACTCACGCTCAGATGGCGGCTTCTACAATGCTCAGAGATTGAAGGTCAAGACCAAAATTAGGAGGGTACTGATCAGAGAGTTGCTTTTTGCAGATGATGCTGCAATTACGACCCACTCTGAGGAAGAATTGCAATGTCTGCTATCTGCATTCTCCAATACTTGTTCTGAATTTGGTTTAACAAGTAGCAAAACGAAGACACAGATTATGTCACAAGGTGCACATGGGGTACTATCAATCTTTATTGACGACGCCGAACTAGAGATGATAGACCATTTTACATATCTAGGATCAGTGGTAAATAGCAAATTATCCCTAGATCAGGAAATCAACATCCGGATTGGTTAAGCAGCAACAACAATGAACAGGTTAAGAAAAAGAGTCTGGGAGAACAGGAAGCTTACTGCCAAAACAAAAGTCCTTGTCTATCAAGCCTGTGTCCTTAGTACTCTTTTTTATGGCAGTGAAACCTGGACAACTTACTCACACCACGATAAACGTTTAACAGCTTTCATATGCGGTGTCTGCGAAGAATTCTTGGTATTAAGTGGCAAGACAAAATCACAAATACTGAAGTATTGGAAAGATCAGGTTGTGTGACGGTTTATCCCATGCTCAGTCTTCGTAGACTTAGATAGATAGGACATCTTAGGAGGATGGATGATGGTAGAATACCAAAGGACATCTTTTTTGGTGAATTACAGATGGGTAAGAGATCTCAGGGTCGGCCTCTACTACGATACAAAGATGTGTGTAAGCGGGACATGATTGATACAGGCATTGATAATGCACATTGGGAGCAAGACGCCGCTGAACGTGTTGTATGGAGGGTAAACATCAGAAGTGGAATAAAGACAAAGGAGAAAATTATTGCAGATAAGTCACACACCGAGCGTGTGAGACGTAAGATGGTACATGATGGTGGAAATGACCACGTGTTCACATGCACCCACTGTGAACGGACATTTACAGCGCAAATTGGCCTTATCAGTCACATTCGCTACCGCCATAGGTAAAAGTTATTATGCCTTTTTAAAGCACGAACTATCGTCTGTCAAGACGGCAAGATGCCAATGTAATGTAATGTAAAAAATAGTATTATTATTATTATTATTATTATTATTATTATTATTATTATTATTATTATTATTATTATTATTAGTATTATTATTATTAAGGGGGAAGGTAATCTGTACTGAGGTACTGTTAGAATAATTTGCGATTATATGTATAGGGACTGGTGATGTCTTTGATTTTTTTGTGGAAGATTGTTTCACACATGAGCTGCTGAGTACGCTAAGCTTGTTTTCTATAAGTCTATCCTAGGCTTTGCAATGTGTAATATATTTAGTCGTTTATTGTGTCTTGCATTATATTTAAACAATAGCCAAAGGTAATTTGGGTCGTTCAGATGTAGGATTTTGTGAATTAGTTGTGCCTTGTTGAAAAGCAGGTGTTTGGAGTGGTAGTAACTGAAGGTGTTTATGTAAGCTAGGATTGTCAGTTATGTGTTTACTATAAATTAAGCCCAAGGTCCGTTTCTGGAGTGAATAAAGTCGCTCGGTGATTGAACTAGAACAACCATCCAAGATTGTAGAGCAGTATTCAAAATGTGTCTGCATGTGAGAAGTATAGAACATATTTCTTGTGTCTTTATCAAGGCCTTTTTGTTTTTTATTTTGGTCAGTTGGTATACATTTTAGAGAGAGAGAGAGAGAGAGAGAGAGAGAGAGAGAGAGAGAGAGAGAGAGAGAGAGAGAGAGAGAAGAGTAAAAGACAGAAAGAATAAGAAAGATAGAATTAAATGGAATAACAGACAGAGAGAGAGAGAGAGAGAGAGAGAGAGAGAGAGAGAGAGAACATATGAGAGAATGCTAATAGGAGATATAAAGAAAATAACAGTGATAGAATAACAGGGCAAAAGTATAAGAGAGATAGAGACAGAGACAGAGAGAAAGAGAGAGAGAGAGAGAGAGAGAGAGAGAGAGAGAGAGAGAGAGAGAGAGAGTATAAATCAGCTAAATCAGTCTGCCACTGTGAGGATATACAACATACAGTGTGGCTTATGTTTAGGTATATGGTGCGTGTGTGTGATGCATAGGACATTATGATGAAAATGGCATAAAAGCGGTCGAACCAGGGATCCATGCCTGCTCTCATCGTTTCCTACGAGAGAGAAAGACTGACCACCTAATCTTCCGTGCACTCCGGCCCACTAAACTGTGATGGTCCTAACACTTCACATACTCCAGCAGTTTTCTGCTACAGAACCTTACCTCAGCCTTGTCCTGTATGTCCTATGTTGGATCATGGCCAACCAGGACCTTATCTCAGTCTTGTCCTGTATGTCCTTTTTTGGATCATGACCAACCAGGACCTTACCTCAATCATGTCCTTGATGTCCTGTGTTGGATCATAACCAACCAGGACTTAACCTCAGCCATGTCCTGTATGTCCTGTTGAATCATGACCAACCAGGACCTTACCTCAGCCTGGTCTTTATGTCATGTGTTGGATCATGACCAACCAGGACCATATCTCAGCCTTGTCCTGTATCTCATGTGTTGGATTATGACCAACCAGGACCTTACCTCAGCTATGTTCTGTATGTCTTATGTTGCATCATAACCAACCAGGACCTTACCTCAGCTATGTTCTGTATGTCTTATGTTGCATCTTGACCAACCAGGACATTACATCAGCCATGTCTTGTATGTCCTGTGTTGGATCAGGACCTAAACTTAGTTATGTCCTGTATGCCCTGTGTTGGATCATGACCAACCAGGACCTTAGCTCAACCATGTCCTTAATGTCCTGTGTTGGATCATGACCAATGTATGTCCTATGTTGGAGACACCAGCTGTGTAGCAGTGATATACCTCCTTGACTTCCCGACAATGAACCACAGGATCAAGATCTGGAGAGCTCGTGCATACTTAAAAACAAGTGCAGATGAGCAGCACCCTCTGCATGACGCTATATTCACAGAAAAGGGCGACAGGCTAAAGAGGGGCAAATCATGGATGGGTCTGGCGGAAGATGTCGTCAGACAGGTCTGCAATCTTACCAGTGTCAACCCCGGCAAGGAATGGGTGCCGGTGCCTCCAGCTTTTAAGTGCACTTTCTCCTGCATTATCACACTCGACAGACGGTGCAGAGAGCAGAACCCTGCCGCTGTCAATGCTGAGGTTAACGCGCTCATCTATGAACACTCAGATAGCTCCGAAGTGCTCATCTATACAGATGGATCTGTTGTAAAGCAGCAGAGAAGTGAGTGGGCATTTACAGCCCGTTCAGCGGGCAGAACCGTTCAAGAATCCAGTGGTGCCCACTCTATGACCACAACGATGGAGGTGATGGCAGTTACACAGGCTTTCATATGGCTGGAATCACAGCATTATACCAACGTGTGTGTACTAAGTGATTCAATGAGCATGATTCGGAAGTTCGAAGCTGGATCTGTATGCAGACAGTGGACTGAGTCGCTGCGGAAGTAGGTTGTCCGTAAAGTCACCTTCATCTTTGTCCCGGTACATGCGGGAGTCGAGGGAAATGAACGAGCTGATAAACTGGCTGGCTCTGCACCCCCCCCCCCCCCCCCTGTAGATGGCCAGCCCATGGATCGTGCCGATGTTATTAACGTCCTTAAAGATATGTCGAGAACAGAGGACTTTGACGTCAGTGAATCCACATCGCTGTCCAGGATGAAAGACTTGGCAGTAAGAATTGGCACGGCTCGACACGAGAGGTACATCGGGAAAACGAGGTGCCTCGTCAACCTACACAGAGCTGGCACTATTAACCACCAGACGCTGATGCATATCCTGGGGGGAGCATCTGAGCACCTATGGACTTGTCCGGAACGAACGAACGAACGAACGACTTTTTTTTCAAAGGGTAACAAATTGGGCACGCAGGCCCGTCTTACATTCGGCTCTTCCAATCACTCTTCTTTCGTTCATCAGCAGTGCATAGGAAAAAACATTGTCAAATGAATTTTGTAAATATAAACCATGCATATTACCATGTTATGAGACACATCCACCACCCACCCACACATCCCCCATTCACACTACATCTCCCACCCAACCACACACACAACCCAGACACACATACATTCCCCCACCCATCCACTACATCCCCACACCTACACATCTCCCCACCCACACACACACACCTCCCACCCACCACACATCCCATCCACCCACACCCCAAGCACAAATACATTCCCCAACCCACACATCCCCCACCCACACACAACCACCCACCTACACAATCTCCTCACCCACCCACATATCCTCCACCCGTCCCATTAAACACCAATAATCACCCACCCACATATCCTACATACCCCAACCCACACATCCCCCACCCACACACAACCACCCATCTACACAATCTCCCCACCCACCCACATATCCTCCACCCGTCCCATTAAACACCAGCAATCACCCACCGAATATCCTCCTCCACCCACACACCTCCAACCACCCAGCCAAATACACATCCCTCAATCACACCCCCCCCCCCCACACACACACAATCTCCCCGCCAACTCACATATCCTGCACCTACCCACACACAAATTCGGCACCCACCCACACCATCTCCCATCTCCCCCAGCCACTCACAGATCCCGAGCCCACCCATCCAAACATCCCCCACCATTTCCTCACCTACACACACTCACCAACCCACATATCCTCTATCCACCCACACATCCTACACCCACCTATCCCCAACCACACATCCTTTAACCACACAACCTTACCCATATACAATCACCCACCCACACATCCTCTACCCAATCCCACATCCTCCACCCACCAAATCCACCAGCCACACATCCCTTAACCACAATCCCCTACCCATATACACACACATCCCCACCCACACACACATCTCCCCACCCATACACACATCCCTCCCTCACATCCCCAACCACCAACACATCCCCCATTCACAAGAGTGGAGTGCAATGAAGATACCCCAACTGACAGCTGATAACTGGATCATGACCAATCAGGACCTTAACTAAGCTATGTCCTATATGTCATGTGTTGGATCATGACCAACCAGGACCTTACATCAGCCATGTCCTGTATGTGCTATGTTGGATCATGACCAACCAGGACTATACCTCGGCCATTTCATGTATGTCCTATGCTGTATCATGACCTGCCTGCAACCGAACATCCTGCTCCGCTAACGGAGATTCCAAATTCGGCCTTGATGATTTCATGCATGGAGAGGGTCTGGAGAACTATGTCACGGTCTCTTTAGTCCATTCTTCTTCTTCTTCTTCTTCTTCTTCTTCTTCTTCTTCTTCTTCTTCTTCTTCTTCTTCTTCTTCTTCTTCTTCTTCTTCTTCTTCTTCTTCTTCTTCTTCTTCTTCTTCATCTTCTTCTTCTGCTGCTGCTGCTGCTGCTGTTGCTGCTTCTTCTTCTTCTTCTTCTTCTTCTTCTTCTTCTTCTTCTTCTTCTTCTTCTTCTTCTTCTTCTTCTTCTTCTTCTTCTGCTGCTGCTGCTGCTGCTGCTGCTGCTGCTGCTGCTGCTGCTGCTGCTGCTGCTGCTGCTGCTGCTGCTTCTTCATCTTCTTCTTCTTCTTCTTCTTCTTCTTCTTCTTCTTCTTCTTCTTCTTCTTCTTCTTCTTCTTCTTCTTCTTCTTCTTCTTCTGCTGCTGCTGCTGCTACTGGTGTGTTAGTCAGTCAGTCAGTTAGTTAGCTATGTAGGTAGGTAAGTAGGTAGTTAGGTAGGTAGTTGTGTAGAGACTGATGACATCAGTTCTGTGTTGGTTGACAATTCTTCTTTGGCCTCAAACATGGCGCTCTATTCTTCTAGCTTGACCCTGTTAGACCTCAATGTTCTAGCAGTCTTGTCAAAGCTGCAGAATCATATCCATCCCTTAAGTAATTTACTCTTAAGACAAAAGCATATCAAAGGAGAAAATAATATCTAATCCGAGTATTCTATCCCTGGCCATCTGTGGGGGAAGTGCATAAAAATAGTATAAATAACCTCACTTGTATTTTTTTTAATGTGTTTCGTTTCATTCCACGCGTTGCCATGGAAACTATGACGAAGTCGGAATCTTCATTTGTTGCTTAAAATTGTAAAAATAGGGAGAAACGGAAGGTAAAAATGGAGCTCTGTCTGTCTATCTGTGGGATGGAGTTTATGTGTTAGGTGTGATGTTTCCTTGCTGGGTCTGTGTTGTTTGTTCTAGGGTTCTTTTGTTTGTCCCCGGGTTTCGTGAGGGGAGAGTGGGGATTATGACGATTGGGGTGTGTTTGTTTGTTCATGATGCACTGGTGTGCGATATGTCTGTCCTATCTATCTATCTATCTATCTATCTATCTATCTATCTATCTATCTATCTATCTATCTATCTATCTATCTATCTATCTATCTATCTATCTATCTATCTATCTATCTGTCTATCTGTCTGTCTGTCTGTCTGTTCTGTCTGTCCGTCCGTCCGTCCGTCCGTCCGTCCGTCCGTCAGGCCAGCCCGCCCTATCCGTCCGCCCGCCCGTCCGTCAGGCCCGCCCGCCCCGTCCGTCCGCCCGCCCGCCCCGTCCGTCTATCATTCTATCATCCAGCCATTTCG
Organism: Cepaea hortensis; assembly: GCA_963921405.1. Classification (NCBI taxonomy): domain Eukaryota; kingdom Metazoa; phylum Mollusca; class Gastropoda; order Stylommatophora; family Helicidae; genus Cepaea; species Cepaea hortensis. The sequence continues at coordinate 423,439,115 of OY992876.1, forward strand.
CAGTCTGTCTGTGTGGGGTTTATTTCTTTTTTTCTATTTCTCTGTCTGTCTTTGTGTCTTAATGTTTTCATTAAAATGGTCTCCTGTAGTTTTCCTTGTCTGTCTACTAATTATTGTCGTTAATTGCCTTGCTGATTGCATATTCGTCTGGTTGCCTCAATTTTATCCTTTTCCTCCCTCTCCATCTCTTTCTCTCTGTGTATGTATGTATTTCTATGTTTCTTTCGGTGTAGTTAAAGAGCTATCTGTCTATAAATTGGTCTTCCCCTTCTCTATCGATATCAAAGTCTGCTTGTCATTCTATCATGTCTGCCTGCTTGTCATTCTATTATGTCTGTCTGCTTGCCATTCTATCATGTCTGTCTGCTTGTCGTTCTATCATGTCTGTCTTGTCATTCTATCATGTCTGTCTGTTTGTCATTCTATCATGTCTGTCTGTTTGTCATTCTATCATGTCTGTCTGTTTGTCATTCTATCATGTCTGTCTGTTTGTCATTCTATCATGTCTGTCTTGTCATTCTATCATGTCTGTCTGTTTGTCATTCTATCATGTCTGTCTGTTTGTCATTCTATCATGTCTGTCTGCTTGTCATTCTATCATGTCTGTCTGTTTGCCATTCTATCATGTCTGTCTGCTTGTCATTCTATCATGTCTGTCTGTTTGCCATTCTATCATGTCTGTCTGCTTGTCATTCTATCATGTCTGTCTGCTTGTCATTCTATCATGTCTGTCTGTTTGCCATTCTATCATGTCTGTCTGCTTGTCATTCTATCATGTCTGTCTGTTTGTCATTCTATCATGTCTGTCTGTTTGTCATTCTATCATGTCTGTCTTGTCATTCTATCATGTCTGTCTGTTTGTCATTCTATCATGTCTGTCTGTTTGTCATTCTATCATGTCTGTCTGTTTGTCATTCTATCATGTCTGTCTGCTTGCCATTCTATCATGTCTGTCTGCTTGCCATTCTATTATGTCTGTCTGTTTGTCATTCTATCATGTCTGTCTGCTTGTCATTCTATCATGTCTGTCTGCTTGTCATTCTATCATGTCTGTCTGTTTGCCATTCTATCATGTCTGTCTGCTTGTCATTCTATCATGTCTGTCTGTTTGTCGTCCTATCATGTCTGTCTTGTCATTCTATCATGTCTATCTGTTTGTCATTCTATCATGTCTGTCTGTTTGTCGTCCTATCATGTCTGTCTTGCCATTCTATCATGTCTGTCTGTTTGCCATTCTATCATGTCTGTCTGTTTGTCGTCCTATCATGTCTGTCTTGTCATTCTATCATGTCTATCTGTTTGTCATTCTATCATGTCTGTCTGTTTGTCATTCTATCATGTCTGTCTGTTTATCATTCTATCATGTCTGTCTGTTTATCATTCTATGATGTCTGTCTGTTTGTCATTCTATCATGTCTGTCTTGTCATTCTATCATGTCTGTCTTGTCATTCTATCATGTCTGTCTTGTCATTCTATCATGTCTGTCTGCTTGTCATTCTATCATGTCTGTCTGCTTGTCATTCTATCATGTCTGTCTGTTTGTCATTCTATCATGTCTGTCTGCTTGTCATTCTATCATGTCTGTCTGTTTATCATTCTATCATGTCTGTCTGTTTGTCATTCTATCATGTCTGTCTGTTTGTCATTCTATCATGTCTGTCTGTTTGTCATTCTATCATGTATGTCTGTTTGTCGTCCAGTCATGTCTGTCTTGTCATTCTATCATGTCTGTCTTGTCATTCTATCATGTCTGTCTGTTTGTCATTCTATCATGTCTGTCTGTTTGTCATTCTATCATGTCTGTCTGTTTGTCATTCTATCATGTCTGTCTGCTTGTCATTCTATCATGTCTGTCTGTTTGTCATTCTATCATGTCTGTCTGTTTGTCATTCTATCATGTCTGTCTGTTTGTCATTCTATCATGTCTGTCTGTTTGTCATTCTATCATGTCTGTCTGCTTGTCATTCTATCATGTCTGTCTGTTTATCATTCTATCATGTCTGTCTGTTTGTCATTCTATCATGTCTGTCTGTTTGTCATTCTATCATGTCTGTCTGTTTGTCATTCTATCATGTATGTCTGTTTGTCGTCCAGTCATGTCTGTCTTGTCATTCTATCATGTCTGTCTTGTCATTCTATCATGTCTGTCTGCTTGTCATTCTATCATGTCTGTCTGCTTGTCATTCTATCATGTCTGTCTGCTTGTCATTCTATCATGTCTGTCTGTTTGTCATTCTATCATGTCTGTCTGCTTGTCATTCTATCATGTCTGTCTGCTTGTCATTCTATCATGTCTGTCTGCTTGTCATTCTATCATGTCTGTCTGCTTGTCATTCTATCATGTATGTCTGTTTGTCGTCCAGTCATTTCTGTCTTGTCATTCTATCACGTCTGTCTTGTCATTCTATCGTGTCTGTCTTGTCGTTCTATCGTGTCTTTCTGCTTGTCGTTCTATTATGTCTTTCTGCTTGTCATTCTATCATGTCTGTCTTGCCATTCTATCATGTCTGTCTGTTTGTCATTCTATCATGTCTGTCTGTTTGTCATTCTATCATGTCTGTCTGTTTGTCATTCTATCATGTCTGTCTGTTTGTCATTCTATCATGTCTGTCTGTTTGTCATTCTATCATGTCTGTCTGTTTGTCATTCTATCATGTCTGTCTGCTTGTCATTCTATCATGTCTGTCTGTTTATCATTCTATCATGTCTGTCTGTTTGTCATTCTATCATGTCTGTCTGTTTGTCATTCTATCATGTCTGTCTGTTTGTCATTCTATCATGTATGTCTGTTTGTCGTCCAGTCATGTCTGTCTTGTCATTCTATCATGTCTGTCTTGTCATTCTATCATGTCTGTCTGTTTGTCATTCTATCATGTCTGTCTGTTTGTCATTCTATCATGTCTGTCTGTTTGTCATTCTATCATGTCTGTCTGCTTGTCATTCTATCATGTCTGTCTGTTTGTCATTCTATCATGTCTGTCTGTTTGTCATTCTATCATGTCTGTCTGTTTGTCATTCTATCATGTCTGTCTGTTTGTCATTCTATCATGTCTGTCTGCTTGTCATTCTATCATGTCTGTCTGTTTATCATTCTATCATGTCTGTCTGTTTGTCATTCTATCATGTCTGTCTGTTTGTCATTCTATCATGTCTGTCTGTTTGTCATTCTATCATGTATGTCTGTTTGTCGTCCAGTCATGTCTGTCTTGTCATTCTATCATGTCTGTCTTGTCATTCTATCATGTCTGTCTGCTTGTCATTCTATCATGTCTGTCTGCTTGTCATTCTATCATGTCTGTCTGCTTGTCATTCTATCATGTCTGTCTGTTTGTCATTCTATCATGTCTGTCTGCTTGTCATTCTATCATGTCTGTCTGCTTGTCATTCTATCATGTCTGTCTGCTTGTCATTCTATCATGTCTGTCTGCTTGTCATTCTATCATGTATGTCTGTTTGTCGTCCAGTCATTTCTGTCTTGTCATTCTATCACGTCTGTCTTGTCATTCTATCGTGTCTGTCTTGTCGTTCTATCGTGTCTTTCTGCTTGTCGTTCTATTATGTCTTTCTGCTTGTCATTCTATCATGTCTGTCTTGCCATTCTATCATGTCTGTCTGTTTGTCATTCTATCATGTCTGTCTGTTTGTCATTCTATCATGTCTGTCTGTTTGTCATTCTATCATGTCTGTCTGTTTGTCATTCTATCATGTCTGTCTGTTTGTCATTCTATCATGTCTGTCTGTTTGTCATTCTATCATGTCTGTCTGTTTGTCATTCTATCATGTCTGTCTGCTTGTCATTCTATCATGTATGTCTGTTTGTCGTCCAGTCATTTCTGTCTTGTCATTCTATCACGTCTGTCTTGTCATTCTATCGTGTCTGTCTTGTCGTTCTATCGTGTCTTTCTGCTTGTCGTTCTATTATGTCTTTCTGCTTGTCATTCTATCGTGTCTGTCTTGTCGTTCTATCGTGTCTTTCTGCTTGTCGTTCTATTATGTCTTTCTGCTTGTCATTCTATCGTGTCTGTCTTGTCGTTCTATCGTGTCTTTCTGCTTGTCGTTCTATTATGTCTTTCTGCTTGTCATTCTATCGTGTCTGTCTTGTCGTTCTATCGTGTCTTTCTGCTTGTCGTTCTATTATGTCTTTCTGCTTGTCATTCTATCATGTCTGTCTTGCCATTCTATCATGTCTGTCTGTTTGTCATTCTATCATGTCTGTCTGTTTGTCATTCTATCATGTCTGTCTGCTTGTCATTCTATCATGTCTGTCTGTTTGTCATTCTATCATGTCTGTTTGTTTGTCATTCTATCATGTCTGTTTGTTTGTCATTCTATCATGTCTGTTTGTCATTCTATCATGTCTGTTTGTTTGTCATTCTATCATGTCTGTTTGTCATTCTATCATGTCTGTTTGTTTGTCATTCTATCATGTCTGTCTGTTTGTCATTCTATCATGTCTGTCTGTTTGTCATTCTATCATGTCTGTCTGTTTGTCATTCTATCATGTCTGTCTGTTTGTCATTCTATCATGTATGTCTGTTTGTCATTCTATCATGTCTGTCTGTTTGTCATTCTATCATGTATGTCTGTTTGTCGTCAAGTCATTTCTGTCTTGTCATTCTATCATGTCTGTTTGTCATTCTATCATGTCTGTCTGTTTGTCATTCTATCATGTCTGTCTGTTTGTCATTCTATCATGTCTGTCTGTTTGTCATTCTATCATGTCTGTCTGTTTGTCATTCTATCATGTCTGTCTGTTTGTCATTCTATCATGTATGTCTGTTTGTCGTCCAGTCATTTCTGTCTTGTCATTCTATCACGTCTGTCTTGTCATTCTATCGTGTCTGTCTTGTCGTTCTATCGTGTCTTTCTGCTTGTCGTTCTATTATGTCTTTCTGCTTGTCATTCTATCGTGTCTGTCTTGTCGTTCTATCGTGTCTTTCTGCTTGTCGTTCTATTATGTCTTTCTGCTTGTCATTCTATCGTGTCTGTCTTGTCGTTCTATCGTGTCTTTCTGCTTGTCGTTCTATTATGTCTTTCTGCTTGTCATTCTATCGTGTCTGTCTTGTCGTTCTATCGTGTCTTTCTGCTTGTCGTTCTATTATGTCTTTCTGCTTGTCATTCTATCATGTCTGTCTTGCCATTCTATCATGTCTGTCTGTCTTGTCATTCTATCATGTCTGTCTGTTTGTCATTCTATCATGTCTGTCTGTTTGTCATTCTATCATGTCTGTCTGTTTGTCATTCTATCATGTCTGTCTGCTTGTCATTCTATCATGTCTGTCTGTTTGTCATTCTATCATGTCTGTCTGTTTGTCATTCTATCATGTCTGTCTGTTTGTCATTCTATCATGTCTGTCTGCTTGTCATTCTATCATGTATGTCTGTTTGTCGTCCAGTCATTTCTGTCTTGTCATTCTATCACGTCTGTCTTGTCATTCTATCGTGTCTGTCTTGTCGTTCTATCGTGTCTTTCTGCTTGTCGTTCTATCATGTCTGTCTGCTTGTCGTTCTTTCATATCTGTCTTGTCATTCTATCATGTCTGTCTGCTTGTCGTTCTATCATGTCTGTCTGCATGTCGTTCTTTTATGTCTGACTGTCTACGTGTCATCATGTCATGTATGTCTGCTTCTCGCTCTATCATATCTGTCTGCTTGTCATTTTTTCATGTCTGTCTGTTTATCGTTCTATCATGTCTGTTTACTTGTCATTCTATCATGTCTGTTTACTTGTCATTCTATCATGTCTGTCTGCTTATCGTTCTATCTTATATGTTTGTCTGTCTGCTTAGTCATTCTATCTTGCCTGTCTGTCTGCTTTTCGCTCTGTCTTGTCTGTCTGTCTACGTGTCATTCTATCATGTATATATACCTGCTTGCCTGTCCATCGCTTTATTGCCTACTTACCAATCTTCTAGCAATGACGTCAAACAAAAGGGCTGAATCAGGCCTGAACACATCGCGAAACTTGTCGTCCATACAACCCTAGCCTGAAGGAAGCTGCAAGGAAAAGACTGGACCAGAACGCGTGGATGTGAGCACGCCACGCCCCTACACCCGAACCACCTCCTCGTCGGAAACCGTTGTGGGTATGTTGACAGAAGCAACAAGGAGATTCGTTTGAGGGATGCTGGGGATGCAGCAATGATGGGCTTGATGTTTCCGTCTAGGAGGGGCGGGTGTGTGTCTCATAATTGCGTGGTGGTTGGGGCCGTGTGATGGGGAGGTGGAGGAAAGGGTTGGATGGGGCAGTTTGTTGTTTAATGTAAATATAATTGTACGAGAGAAAATTAGTGCGGGGGGGGGGGAGTGAGAGAGAGGGAGGGGGAGTGAGAGAGGGAGCGTGTATGAGAGAGAGAGAGAGAGAGAGAGAGAGAGAGAGAGAGAGAGAGAGAGAGAGAGAGAGAGAGAGAGAGAGAGTGAAAGGCGCTGAGAGTAAGAATATGTCCAGAACTTGAAACATTAAATCTTATTGCCGGGTGTTGAGAAATCAGGGAAGGGGGGGGGGGGGCGGGGGGGGGTGGACAACTAAGAATAATGGCTTCTGAATAGTGGTGATTTTACGTGTGTAAAGGGGTGGATATGGGATAAGGGGAGAGTGCATGGGAGAGAAATGGAAAGATTTGCATCCAACAATTGTTCTCGCTATATGGGCAAAGGAGTATATGGTAGAGAGGGGGAGTATAAGATAGAGAGATAACAAAAGGAATATCATTTAGAATAACAAAAAGAAAATATAAGAGAGAAAGTGCGAGACTTGGGGTGCAACAAATTCGGCACGGAGATGCCTAGTCCAGCACTAATGTATTTTTGTATAATCGTTTGTTGTTCGTCGCATACAGTATACAAAACGCCTTCGCTTTTTTTTTCATCTTATGACCGCAATTTTAGCAGTTGTTGATAATTAGCCGAGGATGGACTTTTATAGCTTGTCGACTATATAGGATTTCCTGAAGACTGATTAACTCTCTTTTCCACGGTAAGGTTACTCGATTTGCTAATTGTCTTTCCGTCCTACCTATGTAAGTTGCTTGGTACTAACACTGGAATTAATTAATAAAGTGTGATTTGGTGTACGGAGACAATAGTCACAGCAAAGGGTCATCCCATAATGGTCCATTCCAGTGCCAGTGAATATTACACAAAATCCCCTGTGAAAAGTGGAACAGACAGCTATCCCGACAAACCAACTGTTAGCACAAGCATATATTCATAAGGTCACTGCCAGAATGCCAACACACCAGTCCACCACGAAAATTAGTTTGTCGTGGATGCAAGCCGTAGTCATTACAAAACCAGCAATTGCACACACGGTAATCCATAACGCAAAACCACTGACAACAGCCGACAGTCCGCCATTTTTCTGAACATGTAGTTCACAATACAAACAACTGCGGACAGGTGTAAAAGCATTCCACTTGAAATCCATAACTCACACTTAAATCAGTAGCTGGACGACAGAACCATGTACTCCATTCCAACATGAGGAAAATACGTAAGCAAACTGTAACCAGAAGCAATAACACCCCAGAGGCCTTGAAAGCTCAACAGCCTATCCGCCATTTTGGACCTATAGTCCAGATGATAGTGCTTTTACAGATCGAGTAGATATCCATGTGATATTTTTTTTAATCTGATGATTGGTTCAGCTGCAAAGAATATTTGGTTTACTGCTGTTTTAAGTCGATCGTGTATCTATTTCATTACATCCTCCCCTCGAAAGGTCAGATGAAGAAACACTTGATATTTGGCAGCTAGCTGTCCGTTAGACTACATGGTCTGGTTAAGCAGTGGAATATACCAGACAATAAACTGTGCAGCCTTTTGTTTGTGATTTCTGCATTTATATCCCCAAAAGGGAGGTCAGCATGGCCGAATGGTTAGGATCGCGTGTTCTTACATCCGGTGTGCTGATGTAATTTAGTTTGACTTAAATGTTGAACTTTAGTCCTTGACTTGGGGACGTAAATTACAAGTACCTCTGAAGTCAGAGTGGATTCGCCTGATGGCGAGGGACACTGGTAATATGGAAAATTCAGGCCAGCACTAGTAGAAGTAGTGTGTATGAACTACGCTTAAGTTCAAAGCGAGCGAGCGCTCCCCCCCCACCCCCCCCCCACCCCCCCCCCCCACCCCCCCCCCCCCCAAAAAAATCGCTCACATTGGTTTGAGTTTTGTAGCGGTTATCTTCAAGAGAGCTAGGGAAAAATCGATACTACATCTGAGATATAATTATTGGACACAGTTAGCAACTAGGGTTGGAATTAAACTGTAAAAAAAAAAAAACAGAAATTATGGTCGCTTTAAGAAGAAAGAAATACCACAATGTATCACTCAAGTAAATGGGAATATTTTTTAACAAAGGAGTCGGTACAAATAGCTCCGAACGGTCATAACATCTAATGGAAGCTGTCTTGTAGAGATTAAAATAAGAATCGCTATGGCGACGGTCATCAGTATAGTGTGCCGTGCCGATAAGCATTGACGGTCATGTTTCGCCATTTCACATGAAAGATCAGAGTGGTGGATCAGCTCTGTGTTCTTGTCTCGATATTGCCATGTGGCTAAGCCATCTAAATATAAGGTGCGTTCATTTGAAAACCGTTCGTGCCGCACCGCGCGTAATTGCATACGTTGAACAATATCATGTCATAGTCATATGATAAGTACTGACCAATGAATAAAAGAGCACGTGCTTATCGTCCCATGATGCATAGGTTCTGTTTCTGATCGTTGATAAAATGGCCGGGTTGATCCAAAATCCCCCCCCCCCCCCAAAGAAGTTCAAAGAGTTGTGATTCAGTTGCTTTCATTTACGGATGTCGACCAGTGGACATTCATCGAAGAATGCAGGCAGCGTACGGTAACACGTGTGTGTCGAAGACAACAGTGACAGACTGGGCACGAATATTTCGGAAAGGACATCAGTTCACGACAAATCTTCGACGGCCGGGTCAAACGCATATTGTTGCAAAAGAAAAAATCATCGCCAAAAATTGATACAGCAGTACAGATGAACCGTTGTCGAAGCATACGTTCGCTAGCGAAAGAATATGATGTGTCAATTGGGACAATTCAAAAGGTCGTTCGTAAGAAACTGCAATATCGGAAGGTGTGTTCACAGTGAGTACCACGGATGTTGACCGACCACCACAAAAAGGAACGCATGGGATTGTGTTTGAACCACTTTCTGCGTTACGGAGTGGAGGGTAATGCATTTCTCTTCCGCATAGTGGCAGGCGATGAATCATTGTATCACCACTTTGAACCGAGCAGCAAAAGAGAGAGCATGCAATGGAAGCATGCTGGATCACCAAAAGCCAAAAAATTCAAGTTACAGATTTACTGGTAAGGTTATGCTGAGCGCATTTTTTTTTTACCATGAAGGGCTATTGTTGACAGACTTTAAAGAACCTGGTGTCAACATCAACTCTACCCACTACTTGCAAACACTAGACAAGCTGCAAAAAGCCATCAAGAATAAGCGACCCGGCATGCTTTCTCGCGGTGTGATTTTGTTTCACGATAATGCTCGTCCGCATGTCGCAAAAATTGTGCAGGAAGCATTAGCAAGGAAGAAGTGGGAAATTCTGCAGCATCCAGCCTATAGTCCTGATTTGTCACCATGTGATTGTCATTTGTTCGGGCCTCTAAAAAAGCTCTCAATGGGCAACGATTTCACGCAGATGCAGACGTAATGAACGCGGTAAACAATTGGTTCAGTGAGCAACCACAATTCTTTTTTTTTTTTGCGGACGGCATTCGCCGCCTACCTAAGCAATGGGATGCTTGCCTGAATGCCTACGGCGACTTCTTCTGACCAATCCATTGTGCATAATTCAATCAAAATGAATGCTTTGTTTAATTCTACCACACCTGTTAATGTTTCTTTCATGCTTTTGTAATAAAGCCATTGGAACGGGTTTCAAATTAACGTCCCTAATATTTACCTCTCTGCCTTCACCTTGTACTTTTCTCCCTTAATCTTGCCCGTTGTCACCAATTTCTCTAATTTATTTCTTCTCATATCCTGTCCAAAATATCTAAGCAGATTAATGTCGCTAATCAGTTTATGATCTTCATTTGTTTCTTGTAGGACTTGGTCATTGGATTTTCTATCTGCCCATGGTATTGTTTGCATTTTCCTCAGAAACCACATTTCCAATACGACGAAAGTAGATAGCCCTTTGCAAAATGAAAACATTAATATAAACATACAAAATGGAAACTGGGGACGGGGGATACATTTGAAAACATTAGTGATAACTGGTAGTGATGATGTTAAAAAAACGACAGAAAGACAAAGAGATAAAAAGCTGGGTGGCTTGGCCACACGGCATAGCCGGTAAGCAAACACAAACTGGTCCAAGACACTGGTCAGCCATAACCTCCTATGCTTATCCGCATAGCACTTGATGATGAAGAAATCTGGCATCTCATCTTTAAGAGTTACAGCCGGGTTTTTATCCAATATAGCTCCGGGTTTTATCCAATATGGCTCCGGGTTTTATCCAATATGGCTCCGGGTTTTATCCAATATGGCTTCGGGTTTTATCCAATATGGCTCCGGGTTTTATCCAATATTGCTCAGGGTTTTATCCAATATGGCTCCGGGTTTTATCTAATATGGCTCCGGGTTTTATCCAAAATGGCTCGGGGGTTTACCCAGTATGGCTCCGAGTTTTATCCAATATGGCTCCGAGTTTTATCCAATATGGCTCTGGGGTTTACCCAATATGGCTCCGAGTTTTATCCAATATGGCTCCGGGTTTTATCCAATACGACTCCGGGTTTTATCCTATATGGCTCGGTGTCTATCCGTAGGGTGGCCTGTCGAAAGCGTCGCACAATGCACGAACTCCGTAGCTCCAGCGACGACCCTTGGAAGTCTGCGAGAAAATTGCACTTGTGAATCGAACGAAGTTGGTCAGAATCGAGTGTACAGCGTTCGAGGCGCGAGGAAGGAGACGTTACCACTTGCCCACGGAGCCTTGTTTTTATTTCGCTTTGAACTCAAGCGTAGCCATTACACGTGTTACTACTTCTAGTGCACTGGACTGAATTTTACGTGTGGGTTAGTTTTTCCAAATACCAGCATCCATCGTCATAAGGCGAACCCAATACGACTTCAGAGGTACTTGTAATTTACGTCCCCAAGTTAAGGACGAGAAGTTAACACTTTACTCCTACCGACCAGTGTACGGTTGAACCCGCTACCTCGGCATCGGCACACCAGAGGGAGCGCTCTATTCCATTCGGCCATGCTGACCTGCACTACCAAGTGTAAGACAAACACCTAGATACGACATTTTTTTGCATATCCTTTTTACAGGACATCGCAGTCAACACCAGCATTTCTGCCGCTGTGATCTATTGACAATTTTACGTTCAGTAGTTTGCCTTTGCTTTCTGAACGACCGGCACCGATACCAACACAAAACCAACGCAACGCGGTTTATGCCAAATCGCTCGCAGCTGTGTTTTGAACGCTGGTGTACGGGATTACGAACCGCGTCCGTAAGTCCTTCGCCTCTTAGACCGGTAGATGGGACATCTTTGTTGTTGTTGCATATCCTTTACAGGACATCTCTGTCAACACCAGCATTTTACTGCTGTTGTGATCTCTTGGCAAGTTTACGTTCAGTAGTTTGCCATTGCTTTCTCAACGACCGGCTCCCATACCAATTCGTTAAAACCCAGCGCAACGCGGTCTGCTGCCAGATCGCACACAGCTGTGTTTCGAACGCGGGTAAGCGGGATTGCGAACCGCATCTATAACCCCTTCATTTCCCAGTTCAGAATGGACCGTATGTATGTGCAGGTTGGGTGACGAGGCAACAGACGAGGCCAAGCGGGAGTTTGGAAACGGCTCAGATGCCTCCGCCTATGATTGATTAAAACCAGATCTGGACGCGAAGGATGCCCAGTTACCCAACCCGCTTATTTGGCAGATGGCCGCGTCTGGGGCCCGAACGCCAAGTCTCTGCCGCCCCGCCTGGCTGTGTTTTCGCACCGGCCTGCCAGACAGGGGTTACTTTGAAATTCCTGGATGGCTTTCTGCCAGTTTCATTCTGTATTCTGTCACATGGCTTGTATTCTTTATCACATGATTTGTATTCTACAATATTCATTCACTCAGTGGTATGTCCTTTGCGGAACCTCGCTCCCATAACAACCTTCCGGAAAACCTATAAGCAAGATGTCCCGCTTTCGATACACCCATCTGTAGATCATCCGCCACATCCTGCACCCATCATCTCTTTGGCCTTCCTCTTCTTCTCTTCCCAGGCATATACCCCTCCATTATTGTTCTCTCCAAACTTTCGTGACGTTTCAAGTGACCAAAATATTTCGATTGTATTTGTTTTATCATCTTTAAAAGCCAACCTCCTTCAATATTCAGCACCTGAAGTATGGATGCATTTTTTTTAAATTCCAAGATATTCTTAGAACCCGTCTATAACATTTATATTCAAAGGCATTTATGCGCTGTTCAGCTTGTTTAGTAAGTATCCAGGTCTCACAGGCGTATGTTGCAATGGGAAAGATGCATGCTCTTAAAAATATAATTTTTGTAGTTCTATCTATCCCACTCCACAATGTATTCAATTGTTTTAGTCTTTGAAGAGCAAAAGATATTCGTCTTTTAAGTTCTTTCATTGTGTCACCATTACTGGTAATCAGTGACCCAAGTTCTATACCACGTAACTTTTATTCTGTACCATTTTATTTTGTTCTTCATCACATGTCTATCCCCCACTGAGACATATGCCCTTAACCAACTCACTCCTCTATCCCCCACTGAGACATATGCCTTCAACCAACTCCTCTATCCCCCACTGAGACATATCCCCTCAATCAACTCACTCCTCTATCCCCCACTGAGACATATGCCATCAACCAACTCCTCTATCCCCCACTGAGAGACATATGACCTCAACCAACTCACTCCTCTATCCCCCACTGAGACATGCCCTCAACCAACTCCTCTATCCCCCCACTGAGAGACATGTGACCTCAACCAACTCACTCCTCTATCCCCCACTGAGACATATGCCCTGAACCAACTCCTCTATCTCCCAGTGAGACATATGCCCTCAACCAACTCACTCCTCTATCCCCCACTGAGACATATGCCCTGAACCAACTCCTCTATCCCACACTGAGAGACATATGACCTCAACCAACACACTCCTCTATCCCCCACTGAGACATATGCCCTCAACCAACTCTCTCCTCTATACCCCCCTGAGACATATGCCCTCAACCAACTCACTCCTCTATCCCCCACTGAGACATATGCCCTCAACCAACTCACTCCTCTATCCCCCACTGAGACATATGCCCTCAATCAACTCACTCCTCTATCCCCCACTGAGACATATGCCCTCAACCAACTCCTCTATCCCCCACTGAGACATATGCCCTCAACCAACTCACTCCTCTATCCCCCACTGAGACATATGCCCTCAACCAACTCCTCTATCCCCCACTGAAACATATGCCCTCAACCAACTCACTCCTCTATCCCCCACTGAGACATATGCCCTCAACCAACTCCTCTATCCCCCACTGAAACATATGCCCTCAACCAACTCACTCCTCTATCCCCCACTGAGACATATGCCCTCAACCAACTCCTCTATCCCCCACTGAGACATATGCCCTGAACCAACTCCTCTATCCCCCACTAAGACATATGCCCTCAACCAACTCACTCCTCTATCCCCCACTGAGACATATGCCCTCAACCAATTCACTCCTCTATCCCCCACTGAGACATATGCCCTCAACCAACTCCTCTATCCCCCACTGAGAGACATATGACCTCAACCAACTCACTCCTCTATCCCCCACTGAGACATGCCCTGAACCAACTCCTCTATCCCCCACTAAGACATATGCCCTCAACCAACTCACTCCTCTATCCCCCACTGAGACATATGCCCTCAACCAACTCCTCTATCCCCCACTGAGAGACATATGACCTCAACCAACTCACTCCTCTATCCCCCACTGAGACATATGCCCTGAACCAACTCCTCTATCCCCCAGTGAGACATATGCCCTCAACCAACTCACTCCTCTATCCCCCACTGAGACATATGCCCTGAACCAACTCCTCTATCCCCCACTGAGAGACATATGACCTCAACCAACTCACTCCTCTATCCCCCACTGAGACATATGCCCTCAACCAACTCTCTCCTCTATCCCCCCCTGAGACATATGCCCTCAACCAACTCACTCCTCTATCCCCCACTGAGACATATGCCCTCAACCAACTCACTCCTCTATCCCCCACTGAGACATATGCCGTCAACCAACTCACTCGAACTCCTCCTATCCCGCGCTATCCCATGCAGCCCGATCCATGTCTGTCCTGTATTATTTTCAGTTTCTACTCCTGTGCCTCTTTCTGTCTCTTACGTCCTTCGCTGGTCTATGCCGTTAGTCGCTGCAGGCTTGTTTGATGATTGGTTTCCGATCTAGGGCTCGCTGGGTCGCTTGGTATGCTGAGATGTTGTTTGTAAGGTGTTGATGACTCCGTCGATCCATCTTTTTCGTGGTCTTTCTCTGCCTCTTGATGTTTCCATTTTCATGGTGTATGCTCTTGCCGCTGGTGACAATGGGTTCATTCTCACTAGATGACCGAACCAGTTAAGTCTTTGTTTATCAATGCATTTAACAACTGGTGTTGTCCTACTGTCTTATAGATCCCATCGTTTCTAGCACGGTACTTCTCCTCTCCGTGTGTTATTTTGACTTTCTCTATTTCTTTTTCCATGTTGGTTCCATACAAAGGACTTTCCGGTTATACTATTCTTGAGTTTTCTCATTGTATGTCCAGTCCAAAGGGCATTTATAACATGGAAGATCCACAACAGAGATTAAATGAAGAATAGGGCAAGCAAAGGCTGCATTTCAGAAAATGAAGAATTTAAAAAATTTTTGTTGCGTATCCCTTACGGGACGTTGCAGTCAACACCAGCATTTTCAGCTGCTATTGATGTACTAGGCAAGTGTTACGTTCAGTAGTTTGCCATTGCTTTCTGAACGACCGGCTCCTATACCTTTTTCGAAAAAACCAGCACCGCTGTGGTTCGAACCCGGGTATACGGACTCACAAACTGCGTTCGCAAGCCCTTAGCCACAGAGACCGGTAAATGAAGAATATCTTATGCAATAAGTCACTATCATTGAATGTAAGAAAGAGAGGGCTGAAGTGCTACATAGAACCTGTTTTGCTTTATGGATGTGAGTCTTGGAATGTAAATGAACAAATTAGGAAGAGCTTAGAAGCAACATAAATGTGGTTTCTGTGACGAATTTTGCATATTCCTTGGACTGCCAAAGTGACTGACTGCCTGAAAGATGCTAATGAAACTAGAATATGATATACAACAATAAGAAAGAGGCAAACAGCTTTTTTTGGTCATGTGATGAGAAGCGAGGCATTGTAGAACATCGTGACAACTGGAAAGATCGAGGGGAAGAGAGGCAGATGCAGACCAAGGGAAATGATGCTGGACGGAGTGAGACGGTGCCATGGAGGAATATCAACAGCGGAGTTCATCCAGAACACCAAAGACCGAGATCTGTAGAGAGCCATGAACGCCTACGCCAACCGGCATGGTACTTCTTGATGATGATGATGATGATGATGATGATGATGATGATGATGATGATGATGATGATGATGATGATTTCGTGCATGCACCAATTTGTGAATGCCAACTAGGGATAGTTGAAGTTTCTTTAATGGCTAGTTTGTCAGCACTGCTGTCTATTCCACATTTCACATGGGACAGTGATGAGCATTTTGTGCGATAGTCAATGTCACAGGAACGGAGCATTATGGGGGTGACCATTTCCGTGAAGTTGGAATCGTGACTAACTATATAACTAACTAACTAACTAACTAACTAACTAACTAACTAACTATATAACTAACTAACTAACTAACTAACTAACTAACTAGCTATTTTGACCAATTTAGTACCGTGTTATTTTCGGGCAATGAGCACGCGCGGCTCTATTTTAAGACCTGCACGCGAAGACCTGCCACAACTTACAGGTAAAATGATTACTGGGGTCGATGAATTCTTCCAGACGCCTGGAGCCTGGGGCGACCTGTCTGCGCGCGTGAACTCCTTCGGAGGCTTCCTGTTGTGCCGCCTGGAACAAGGGGTCATGAGTGATGGTTCTAGGGGTTCGGGTTCCAGTCTTTCAGATTGTGGTAAAGTGTGAATAGCTAAGGAGGCTATTTGCAAGAGTAGTTTGCCTGTCTTCTGTCTGTCTGTGAGTGTGTCAGGCTATCTATCTATCTATCTATCTATCTATCTATCTATCTATCTATCTATCTATCTATCTATCTATCTATCTATCTATCTATCCATGTATCTATCCATCCATCCATCCATCTATCCATCCATCCATCTTTGGATTTCGGAGTACCTAATCAATTTGATAAACATTTCTTATTAATGGTATCACAGGCCTTTTCATCATCTGATTGGCACCTTGCCGTCTTCACAGACAATAATTATTTCAATGGAGTTATACCTCTCCAAAGCACAAAGCCAGGGCTGAAGTATAGAGACCTTGTGTTGCCCATGCAGCATGATCTTTCTCTCGACCTGCCTAGTTCACTTCAGAGTAAAGGTAACACTAATACATCTGGAACAAGATAAGCTGTAGAAGCTGTCGGGTCAACAAACTAATGCTATAACTGCCCATAAGTCAAATCTTCCACCCTAGACATTTTGTCTTGGCATGTAATCTTTAGGTTGATTTTCCTCGCACTAGGGTAAGGCTTGTACCCTCCCGAATGCGCTCCTCTGCCCGAAGCCGTTGGCACAATGTGGTGTGTTCGATTTGGTGAGCGCCGCCCAACAGAAAGAAGGTAGTGCCGTCTACTGTCATATGGTAGCCCAGTCATATATGGCTAAGACCTGACTAGTCTACACATCCAATATAATGGTAGTGCGCTAGTCTGATTTTGCGTGTGCATTAGCTTTCCTTATTACCAGTGACCTTCGCCATCAGGCGAACCCACTCGATTTCTGGGGTACTTGTAATTTGCGTCCCCAAGCCAAGGACAAAAAGTCAACATTTTAGTCCAACTGACCGGTGTAGGGTTTAAACCGGCTATCTCGGCACTAGCACACAGTAAAAATACGAGCGAACGCTCTTATCCATTACGATATGCTGACCGATTGACCTGTGAACAGAAAGAGTTTTCTTGAGAAGTACTTTGCGTGGGCAGTGTACTAGCACATTGTGTGGGTTGTGTACAAGTACCTTGTGTGGGTTGTGTACAAGCACCTTGTGTGGACTGTCTACAAGCACCTTGTGTGGACTCGTACAAGTATCTTGTGTGGGCTGGTATAAGCAACTTGTATGGGCTTGTACAAGCAGATTGTGTGGACTGGTCAAGTAAATTGTGTGGGCTGGTACAAGTACCTTGTATGGGCTGGTACAAGTACCGTGTGTGGGTAGTATACAAGCACTGGATTGACTGATGATTAGAAAGCTCTAGACAAGCACCTTCAACTTAGAGCTCACTAGACACTCTCTTGTCTGGAACCCCCAAGGCAAATAAAATAGCGAGGACCTTTAAAAGCACACGGAGAAGAAAATGATGGACAGAGATGAATAATAATTCTTCTTGTTATTCCTCTTTATCTTGTTCTTTTCTTCTTCTAATCTTTCTGCATCATCATCCTCCTCCTCTTCCTCCTCCTCATTCTTCTTCTTCTTCTTCTTCTTCTTCTTCTTCTTCTTCTTCTTATTATTATTATTATTATTATTATTATTATTATTATTATTATTATTATTACTCTGCCACTTCCTTCTTCTTGTTCTTCTTCCTCTGCTTCCTCTTCTTTTTCCTCCTTCTCTTCCTTCATTTCCTCTTTCTCATCATCCCTCTCCGCCTTCTTCTTTTTCTTCTTCCTTCATCCTCTTCTTACTCGTCCTTCTCCCCCCAACCCCTCTTCTTCTTCTCTTCTTATCTTCTTCTCCTTCATCCTCTTTTTCCTCCTCATCCGCT
>OY992876.1:423459667-423594667 GCA_963921405.1 Cepaea hortensis
TGCGGCGGCGGCGTCGTCGTCGTCGTCGTCGTCTTCTTCTTCTTCTTCTTCTTCTTCTTCTTCTTCTTCTTCTTCTTCTTCTTCTTCTTCTTCTTCTTCTTCTTCTTCTTATTCTTCTTCTTCTTCTTCTTCTTCTTCTTCATCTTCTTCTTCTGCTTCTTCTTCTTCTTCTTCTTCTTCTTCTTCTTCTTCTTCTTCTTCTTCTTCTTCTTCTTCTTCTTCTTCTTCTTCTTGGGGAAATGTGTGTGGGTGGGGGATCAGTGGGTGTGTGGCGGCATGTATGTTCGCCTGGTTATGTGTGAGTGCGTGGAGGTATGTGTGGGTGGGGGAGGTTTGGTTGGTGGGGGATGTGTTGGTGGATGCGGGATATGAGGGTGGATGGGGGATGTGTCTCACAACATTGCAATATGCACTGCTTATGTTTACAACTTTCATTTGATAATGTTTTTTTTTTTTGTTTTTTTTTCTCATGTGAATCTATCATGCGTAATATGCATTGTTTATGCTTACAAAATCCATTTGACAATGTTTTTTTCCCCTATGTTAATGTAACCAGCACATTTGATGAATGAAAGATGAGTGATTGAAAGGGCCGAATGTAAGACGGGCCTGCGTGCCCAATTTGTTACCCTTTTAAAATAAAGTTTGTTCTTTCGTTCGTTCGTCTTCATCTTCTTCTTCTTCATCATCTTGTGCTGCTGCTGCTGCCTCCTTCTCGTCTTCCTCTTTTTTTCTCATTTTCCTCCACCTCCAGATCCTCTTTCTCACTCTTCCCTTCCACCTTCTTCTTTTTCTTCCTCTTCTTCTTTCTCTTATTAAACATCCTCCCCCATCTTTATTTTTCTTCTTCTCTTATCTTCTTCTCTTCTAACTCTCACTCCTTCTTCTTATCGTCTTATCCACCCCCCTCCCCCTCCCCCGCCAAACCTCCTCTTCTTCTCACTTCCTCTTCCTCCTTCTTATCAAAAAACCATTCCTCGAACTTCCTACCCAAATATACATACCCTCAACCCCAACCAAACAAAAAAATGTCCTATCCCTGCCAGAGCCTCAGCATGTCTATCACTACTGCCTACATGCAGGTATGCGTTCTTCCCCATGTGTACATTTGTCCTATTTTCTCCAGCCTGCTCATTCACATGTCAAACCATAGTTTCCATTCACCTGTGTCGGCCTCGTCTGTTCCCTGGTGACTGAGCGCCGGCCTGGGTTCTCCAGCCGGTCTCGGTTCTCCAGCTGGCCTTCTTAATACATGCCGCCGGCTGCCACGCTTCGCCAACGCCACTACAGCTTATAAAGGTGGTAGGTATTTATAGAACTTAGCAGCAATTGTTGCTGGCGCATGCCATTCTATGTGTTTTGAGTTTAGAAAAGTCAGCGGTTTTCAGAATTGTAGTTTGTGGTGAAAAGTCAGCGGCTTTCACATTTTTAGTGCGTTTGTGTAGAAAAGTCAGAATTGTTGAGGGTTTGTGTGGAAAAGACAATGATCTTGCAACGGATGTGTGTAGAAATGCCAGCGGTCTTATAACGAGTTTATATAGAAAAAGTCAGAAGCCTTGAGACTAGTAGAGGACTTGGGGGGTACGGGGTGTCAGGCTTTGGTAGTACCTTTGGTAAGGATGACTGTCACGCTCTTAGGCATCCAGCTCACGCCTGTGGCTCCTATTAGCTGTCAGCATGCGACAGCGGCTACGTTCCGGGCAACAGCTGTGACAGGCTGGATAAACCAGGCGTGGGTAGCCGATTTGGTGTCAAACCTTCCAAGCATGTGAAGACAGGACTCGGCAGAATGCGCGGAAGAAATCATTGTTGATTCAACGGGCAAGACGGCGTTTACCTGCAAAGCGTTGTGGAATATAATGAGCACAGCTAGGCACGTAGAGCGCCCTGGTCATCCACTGCACCTGTATTCGTCTCCAGTCGTCTTGGCTTGTCTTGCCACTGGACTCAAATGGACTTAGGCGAGAGAGTGATGTCGGCGAATTGCACAATTCTTCCTCATTTTAATCCAGTTCATCGCGCAAGTCATTCTTCATTCAACTTCATATATCACCTTCAAGCCATGTGGCGATGGGCGAGCGGCGAAGCGGCGGGAGTGGGTACGCTGGCAGCTGTAGTCGCAGACCTGCACACAGGCGGCTCAGGCCATATAGTCGTTTTCTACTGACCAGAGCAGCAGTGGGATTCGGCAGCCCCCTGAGAGACTGAGCAGCCCTCTATAGGGAAGCACTGCTCACCGTCATAGCACGAGGAAAGGGCTAGAAAAGGTGCCCTAAACATTGTCTGCTCCATCATTACCTAACCAGCTAGTCGCGGTTGGTGAGTACACTATACTGCGGTCGACATACAAACAAAGTAAAAACAGGTAAACCTAAAAGAGCAAACCATATTCCCTTGACAATCGGAACTTGGAATGTACGCACCCTACTTGACAGAGACGGCGCGTCGGGTCCAGAGAGACGAACAGCACTGATTGGGAGAGAGCTGGGCTGGTACAACATCGACATTACAGCCTTGAGCGAGACACGACTTGCAAAAGAAGGTCAAATCTGTGAAGTAGGTGCCGGCTACACATTCTTCTGGAGTGGAAGGAAAAGCGAGTAAAGACGCCAATCCGGTGTGGGATTTGCCAATAAGTAGGCCCTGGTTGGCAAACTAGTTGAATTTCCGAAGGCTATAGATGACAGGCTTATGGCCATTAAGTTGCTCCTGCTGAAAGGAAAGAACCATGCAACCATCATGAGTGTCTACGCACCAACCATGACCAATGAAGATGATGTCAAAAACAAGTTCTATGAGGGCCTGCACAACGAATTAACATCTGTTCCCAAAGGAGACAAACGTATACTTCTTGGGGACTTCAATGCCTGAGTAGGGAAGGACACCGCCTCTTGGAGTGGCATCATTGGAAAGTACGGAGTCGGAAATCGTAACAACAATGGTCTTCTCCTCCTTTAGACCTGTGCCGAACACGATCTCCTAATCACCAACACAATTTTCCGTCAGACCACGAGAAATAGGACATCGTGGATGCATCCTGGCTCGAAACACTGGCACCTCATTGACTATGTCATCGTCAGGAGGAGTGACAGACAAGACGTTCGAGTGACACAATCCATGTATGGTGCCGAATGTTAGACAGACCATCGTCTCATTATCTCGAAAATAAACATACACATACAATCACCACGGCGTCCTCAATGGGTAAAAATGAATAAACAACAACAACAACTAAATGTCACCCTCATAAACACCCCAAAAAAAAAAAAAAAAAATGCAGCAGCAGCTATCGTTTGAAAATATACTGGAAGACCGCCTCAAGCCCAATGTTGCAGCTAAACAGGATGCGGAAACAGAGCGGGGAGCCCTCTCATTTCATCATGTCCTCTTGTACATTGCGGTGTCGAGGTGAAAAATAAACAGCGGGAGAGTGCCCGTTATGGGCTTCATGTATCGATATTCCAATGGACTCTGCTATTCCCTGCGTCCATCGTTTACATCGTCGGCCTCTTCCTCTGCTTCCCTCTGGTCTGTACATTATTGCTTGTTGTGGTATACTGTTAGTTGGTAACCTATTTGCATGGCCAAACCATTTGACTTGCTGCCTTCGAATGAAATCTAGCGCAGTTATAACCATCACTTTAGTCCTGATTGTTTTTCATTTCTGATCTTATCTCTTCATGATGCATTGAGGATTCTTCTCAGGAATCTCATTTCTGCTGTTGTGATTTTTCTTTTCTCTTTTTCTGTCATTTTCCAGGTTTGGCATTGGTAACATAGAGTTGGTAGGACGATTGTGTTGTAAAGTGCTTTCTTAGTAGTTATTGATACATTTTTGTTCTTTAGTGTTGGTGTCATTTGTCCAATAAGTTGGTTTGCCTTATTGCATCTATTTTCGATCTCGTCTTCTGATTTCACATTTGATGATATTACACTTCCTAGGTACTTAAAACACTTTACTTGTTTCAAGGGATGTTCGTTTAGGTGAATCGTTGTTGTTTTTTCTTCTTTAATTACAGTCATTACCTCTGTTTTACTTGTGCTAATTTTCATGTTATGTTCCTTACACATTTCATTTAGACTATTCATGTGGTCTTTAAATTCAGTTTCTGATTTTGCTATTAGTGCTTGGTCGTTCGCAAACAGGAGTTCACTAATGGTTAGATTTGCACATGGTTCTTCTTCTATGTTCTCGTCAAGCGGTGTTCTTGTGGTCTCTGTTTGGCTGGTTTCTTTACATATGTTGTCTATATATGTTATAAACAAGAGAGGGGACAGGACACAACCTTGTCGTACTCCAGATCTGATGGTGGAGGGTTCTGAGTGTCCTCCAGTTGCTCTCACTATGCATTCATTGTTGTTGTATAAAAAAAGTCGCTTAAAAGTCGACAGGGTCGACTTCATTGCACCGGGTTTTATCCCATATGGCTCGGTATCTTTCCGCAGCGCGGAAAGCGTCGCATAAAGCACGAACTCCGTAGCTCTAGCGACGACCCACGGGAGTCTCCGAAAAATTTAATTCGTGAACCGAAGGACGCGGCCCGGAATCGAACCCACAACCTTCGGAGCCCGAGTTAAGCGGCTTGACCACTTCACCACAGAGACTCCTTGTTGTTGTATAAGCTTCTACATAGGTCTGATAGATGTGTACTTACTCCATATTGTTTAAGAATTTCCAAAAGCTTGTTTCTATCTACTCTTATCAAATAATTTTCTTGGTCGACAAAGGCTAAGTAGAGTGTTTCATTCAATTCGATTGATTTTTCTATAAGTTGTCTAAGAGCAAATATGGCATCTGTGCATCCTATGTTTTTCCTAAATCCAAGTTGTGTTTCGCTTAGCTGGGGTTCTATAGTAGTTCGTAATCTTTTCTCAAGAATTTTGCAAAATATTTTCCCAGTATAACTCAACAGTGAAATGCCTCTGTATTGCGTGCAGTCTCTTTTGATGCCTTTGTTTTTCCAAATTGCAATAATTATGGCGTTTCCCCAGTCTTTTAGTGTCTTTTGTTCTACCCAAACATGGATGAATAGTCTATGTAGTCATGCTGGTCCTACTTCTCTTGCTGCTTTAATTAGTTCATTTGGTATTTCATCCTGTCCCGGTGATTTGTTCAATGGGGCTAATCTGATGGCTTCTATAATTTCTTCTTTTAGTATGTCTGGTTCTAGTTCTTCGGTGACATCTGTGTAGGTCTCTTGAATTCCTGTGACATCTGATGGGATGTTGAGAAGTTGTTCGAAATACTGCTTCCATCCTAATAGGATTTGTTTTTGTTTACTTATTGGTTCTCCTTTTTCGATGTTAATTATTTCAGTTGGGGCAAAGGATTCTCCTCTGGTTCGCATTGCATTTATCTTTTGGTAGAAGTTTCTAGTTGCCTCCTTGTAGTTTTTATTTAGGGTTTCTTCATTCTCTTCCCAGTCTTTTTGTTTTTCCCTCTTTACTATTTTATTCACATGTCTTCTCGCTATTCTATATTCTATGTAATCGCATTCCTGTTTGCTCTTCGACCACTTTTTATATTTTTCCTTGTTGTCTTTTACAGCTTTCTTTACTTCTGCGTTCTACCAACTTGGTATTTTCTTTATCAGTGTTTTGCCTTTTTTGTGGTTCCACTTGTTCTTTTTGCAGTATTTATAATGCTTGATTTGAACATCTCCCATTCTTCTTCCACTGTCATCCTTTCTAGCGGTAATTTTACAAAGATTTCAGTTAGTTCTTTCTCACAATTTTCCCTCACTGCCTCGTCTTTGAGGTTTTTTAAGTTTACTGATTCGCATGGCATGTATTTTCCTGGTCTTTGCTTTCTTCTACTGATGGTTCTTATTGGGGCAACGACTGATTTGTGGTCTGTGTTTATACTTAAGTTGGGCACTGCCCTTGAATCTAATATATTTCTCTTTCTGTTATTCTTGTTAATATAAAATCAATTTGGCCTTTAGTATCTAGATCGTTCCATTTATACCGGGTGTATATTGGTGAGTCTGTATGTTTATAGAATGTGGAGAGCCTTAATGGATATAATTTACAACACTGCTATGGAAATCCTGGATTCAGCCACCAGCCCCCCCCCCCCCCCCCCCCCCCCCCGAAAGCATAAAGACTGGTCTGATGAAAATTCCGAAGACATCATCCAATTGCTGGCCGAGATACATCTTCTCCTCAGGGCATATTTGAATGACTCAAAGTCAACATTTAAAAAAAGATGCCTTCAATAACATTCGGAGAGTAGTGCAGCAGAAACTTCGGCACATTGGAACTCCTGGCTGAGCAACAAAGCTGATGAAATTCAAGACCTTGCTGACAGACATGATATGAAAAACTTCAACGACTCACTGAAAGCGGTCTAAGGTCCTACATCACCAGGCATAGTTCCTATCCTCAGTGCAGATGGGGGAACATTGGTCACCGATAAGAAAGAAATCCTTCAACGCTGGGTAGAGCATTTCAGCAACACCTTAAATGCAACTTCCTTCTTCGATGATGAAACCATCAACTGCCTTCCTTAAGTTCCCACGAATGATACACTTGATGACCTGCCAACCATAGTGGAAGTAAACAAAGCCATCCAGCAACTTTCCAGCGGTAAGTCGCCTGGTTCTGACTCCATCCCAGCAAATATATAAAAGGCAGGTGGGCCGGTCCTAATAGAGCAGCTTCACCAAGTTTTTACAAACATATGGGTGAACGAGACCATGCTACAAGATTTCAAGGACGCGTCAATAGTCCACCTTTACAAACGTAAAGGAAACCGCCAATCATGTGACAACCACCGAGGCATCTCCTTGCTCTCAATTGCAGGGAAGATACTCGCCAGAATTCTTCTCAATCGCCTCACGGCCCATCTCGATCAAGGTCTTCTTCCTGAGAGTCAATGTGGCTTCAGAAAAGAACGTGGAACTGTTGACATGATTTTCGCTGCAAGGCAGCTGCAAGAAAAATGTCAGGAACAGAACTCCAAAATGTTTTCCACTTTCTTTGACCTTACCAAGGCTTTTGACACAGTCAGCAGAGAAGGACTGTGGAAGATTATGGCGAAATATGGCTGTCCACAAATGTTATTCCAAATAGTGCGGCTATTTCATGATGGTATGCAGGCAAGAGTACAGGAAAATGGTGAGCTGTCTGAGCCCTTATATGTCCTGGCACCAACACTGTTCAGCCTCATGTTTTCAGCTATGCTGACCAATGCCTTCGAGAACAATGACATTGGAATAGACATCAACTACCTCATGTATGGAAAGTTGTTCAATCTTAGAAGACTGTAAGCTAGGACCAAACTATCCAGCGACACCGTCAGAGAGCTGCTGTTTTCTTATGATTGCGCTCTATACACCAACTCAGAGGCAGACATACAAAACAATGTTTCAGCTTTCTCATATGTCTGTGCCTACTTTGGGCTCAATATCAGTTAGGAGAAGACTGCAGTTATGTACCAGCCAGCCCCAGGGAATAATCACACCGTGCCGAATATCAAGTTGAATGGTCATAGACTAAGTGTTGTGGACAAATTCACCTATCTTGGCAGTACTGTGCCACAAGCTGCCACAATTGATGATGAAGTGAATGCAAGAATCTCCAAGGCCAGCGCGGCCTTTCGCAGACTGTACAAGAATGTATGGGATGAGAAATGTAATAAGCTTGCAAACAAAGCTGAAAGTCTACAAAGCAGTTGTATTATCCACACTGTTATATGCTTGTGACACCTGGACTGTTTATCAGCGACACGCTAGGAAATTAAACCACCTCCACACAGTCTGCCTCAGGAAGTTACTGAAGATTAAATGGCAAGACAAGATCCCAGACACTGAAGTCCTAGAAAGGGCGCCCATGCCCAGTATCTACACTCTACTAATGAAGAATCAGATTCGCTGGGCTGGTCACTTAACTTGCATGCCAGATCACAGGCTCCCTAAACGAATCTGGGAGACTGCTGCCAGGGACTGGAATTCGTGGGTACATCATTGCGCAAGGGCGCAGTCATTGTGAAACAGCCAGGACTGCAATAGCTGTGAAGAAAAGGCTGGGCAGAAATACCACTGCAGGAGATCCTCCTCCTCCTCCTGGAACGTCAAGCATTCTTTGCCCACATTGTCAAAGAACATTTCGAGCCAAGATAGGCCTTATCAGAGGCTTGTCCATGGGAATGGGATTCCCATGGGAAACGTCCCATGGGATGGGACGTGACGGGTCAGCAAACATTTGTATTTCCCATAGGACACATGGGACAGTAGCCTTGTCATAGCAACTTTTTAAAACCTTTTTAAAGCCTTCTATCCTTCCTTTTTCTTTATATACTTGTATCAATTCTTTATCTCGTTGTGGGACACCGGATAAATTAATAAATGCGCGCATGCGATCATATTACCAACGTTTCAATGCCCATCTAAAAACTTACTCGCATTACTTTAATGAAGATGATGAAGAATTCTTAAACCACATTCCGAATATTGTTCAGATTAAAGGAATGCTGTACATACATGAGAAATTCAAAACTATTTTTGACAAATTAGAAATATGATGGTGCTACATCTCATTTAATTTGCTGTTATACTTCCTCCTAGACTATCAGTTGTACAAAGATATTGTTGATATTGACGAAGAAACGTCCAGCAGTATGGTGAAGAAATATTGTCAGAACTTTCAGAAAATTATTGGAGAAAAACTGTGGCCTATATTGCGGCAGTTCTATGGCAGTTGCTGCAGCATTCCTTACTGGAGTTGACATTAAAGCCAAAATAGAAGACATGGTTAAGTCAGTTGTTAATAAGTATAAAGGGAATGTCGACACCAATAAATAGGCCAATGATTGGATCGCTTTTTCTAAGTCTGTTGTTCCACATGTTATTTCATTCATCAAAGATTTAAATCTTTCTTCTGAATCATCTGTTGTATGTGAAGTAGCAGGAATTGTAGAACAAAAGCTCCACCAAACAAAACACTTAAGTTTGATGACCCCAGAAACAAAAGCATTGAGGATGAAGTCACCATGTTTCAAAAATTACGGCAACCAACTTCACAACCATTAAATTATTAGAAAAATGAACATAGGTTTCCACTGCTAACAGCAAGTGCGAAAATTGTTTTGGCCACACCAGTGTCCTCAGCGGCAGTAGAGCGCTTATTTAGTGCAGCTGGATTGTTGTTGAGTAAGTTACGAAAATGGATGTACCAGCGCTCGTTATAAACTCTGTGTATATCAGATTTGCATGTAAGATGAAAATTGTGGAAATGGTTCAGGGATTACCTGAATTAACTGAATTATTAGAAACAGTCGATCAGCAGGAAATTGATAATATGCTGAATGAGCAGAGTGACTCAGAAACAGAATGAGAGTGTCAAAATGACACTGAATTGTCATATTTAGATTAAGTTTGGTTTAATAAAATACTCTTGAATATTAAAATTAATAAATTCTGTTCTTTTTTTTACATGTTTCTTTGTACATGTAGTCCTATTTAGTAGAACTAACCCTAAACTTTCATAAATTTCATAATTTTATTTAAACTGTATTCCATATTAATATTATCATGGAAATCCCATGGGATGGGATGGATGGGACAGGCATAAACTACCGTGGGATGGGATGGGAATGGAACTGAAAAATGTGTCCCATGGACAAGCCAGCTTATCAGCCATCTTAGAACTCACGGCTCTATACTTTCAACCCCACTGGATGAAATGAATGGTCATCATCATTCTTGATGGACAAAAAACAACAGTAGAGAACTTATATAATTAAGTCAGTAGTCTTCAAACTTGTTCCGGGTGTGTATAGAAAAAGTCAGTCGTCTTATAGTTTGTATAGAAAAGTCAGCTGCCTTATAGCGGGTTTGCATAGAAAAGTCAGTGGTCTTATAACGGGTTTGTGTAGAAAAGTCAGTGGTCTTGTAGCAGGTTTGTATAGAAAAGTCAGTGGTCTTATAACGGGTTTGTATAGAAAAGTCAGTGGTCTTATAGCGGGTTTGTATAGAAAAGTCAGTGGTCTTATAACGGGTTTGTATAGAAAAGTCAGTGGTCTTATAGCGGGTTTGTATAGAAAAGTCAGTGGTCTTGTAACGGGTTTGTATAGAAAATGTCAGCGGTCTTGTTGCGGATTTGTGTAGAAAAGTCGGTGGGCTTGTAGCGGGTTTGTGTAGAATGCGTCAGCGGTTTTCAGATTTTGTAGCGGGTTTGTGTAGAAAACGTCAGCGGTTTTCAGATTTTGTAGAGGGTTTGGTTAGAAAAGTCTGCGATATTATAGCGGGTTTGTGTAGAAAAAGTCAGCGGTTTTCAGATGTTGTAGAGGGTTTGGTTAGAAAAGTCTGCGATATTATAGCGGGTTTGTGTAGAAAAAGTCTGCGATATTATAGCGGGTTTGTGTAGAAAACGTCAGCGGTTTTCAGATGTTGTAGAGGGTTTGGTTAGAAAAGTCTGCGATATTATAGCGGGTTTGTGTAGAAAAAGTCAGCGGTTTTCAGATGTTGTAGAGGGTTTGGTTAGAAAAGTCTGCGATATTATAGCGGGTTTGTGTAGAAAAAGTCAGCGGTTTTCAGATGTTGTAGAGGGTTTGGTTAGAAAAGTCTGCGATATTATAGCGGGTTTGTGTAGAAAAAGTCAGCGGTCTTGTAGCGGGTTTGTGTAGAAACGTCTGTGGTCCTCAGAATTATCACTAGCGAGATTTGAAAATTCGTGCTAGTAACATTACCAGCGCTTATCACTAAAAACTTCGCCAGCGTTATATGGTTATATTACACGAGATACTTTTCATTTTCTTAAATGTAGATGTTGCTTGGCCTGTTGTGTTCTTTATCTTTGTCTTCCATCGGATGTCATAATTTCCTCCGCATATTTGGATTTATTAACTTGGTCTATTATTTTAATATGAGACAAAGAGGAAGATACAGAGAGAGGAAGGGAGAGAGGGATGGAGAGAGAGAAGGGAAGGGGGGGGGGGTAGGAGAGAGAGGGAGCGACGGAGAGAGATAGAGAGGGAATTAGAGAGAAGGGAGGGAGGAAGGGGGATGGGAGGGAGAGAGAAAGTATGTATGCATGAGTAAATATTTGTTATTTTTGTGATTGTGAGTGGGTATATGTGTATGCTGGAGAGTGTGTATTTGTGTGTTATTGAGTGGGTGCATGAATGTGAGAGTTTGTGTAAATAATGTGTGTGTGTCTTAGAATGAATGTGTATATGTAGATATGTATGTTTGTGTTTATGTATGTGTGAGTGTCAGTGTGTGTGTTTGTGTGTATGTGTCTGTCTGTCTGTCAGTTTGTCTGCCTGCCTGTCTCATAACATAGTAATATGCATTGCTTGTGTTCACAACATTCATTTGACAGTGATTTTATTTTCTATGTGAATTTAACATGCACGTTAGATAATTGATAAACAACAGGTGAGTGATTGGAATGAATGGCCGAATGTAAGACGGGCCTGTATGCCTAATTTGTGACTATTTGAATATTAAATTCGTACTTTCGTTCATTCGCATTTTTTCCAGTGGTCTGTTTCTGTTTCTGTTTTCTTGATCTCCATAAAGTTTTTGGTGTTTGTTTTGTTTATTTTCACTCTCTGTTACTACAGTGTCGACCAGCTGTTGTAGGTATGTTGCGTTTTGAGCCATCAGTACTGTGTCATCTACAACAAATAAATCAAATCAAGTGCCGTCTCTACAAAAAAGGTTGGCTGCAGTAATGGATCTCAAACACTCTCTGTCTCTCGAGTTGATTGCATATATAATCAGACTGCTGTTCGTCCATATCTTGATGTTATCTTCCCACTTGTATCGTTGTCTACCTTTTGTTCGCCTTTCTTCAACCTTACCCTCCAGGATGGTTTTTATAAGAGTGTTATATCGTGAACCGCAATATATAACAATACTATATATAATTTATATTGTCTCTTTTTTATTTCTTTTATCGACTCCAATTACATTCCCAGTTTTTCTAGAACCTCTGTATTTGATTGTTTTATGTCTCTTTTACTCCATCTAGCCATCTCTTCCTGGGTCTTCCTCTCGCCTTGGATCCCGATGTTCTCACGTAGAACGCTCTAGCCACTGGTTGATCTTGTTCCATTCTAACTAAATGTCCGAACTATTTAATTCGTTGTTGTTCTATAAAGTCAGTAACAGATATTTTCCCTACTCTTGTTCTTAGTTTCTCAACTGTCGCTCTATCTCTTCTTGTTTTTCCAGCTGCGTTTCTTATGCATATTATCTCACGTGGTGTGATTTTACGTTAGTGTATTTCTAGAATTGTCCATGGTAACACCATTGGTAACACAGCTTCTGGGTGAATAAATCATATGTCAGCTTATTGTCTTCTTCTCTTGTTCTCTCCTGATTAGGTAATCTCAATATTTTGAAATATGTTTTACGTTATCGATTATATAGCCCACTTCGTCCATCTTGTTGCAGTGTGCGTGCTTGGCAGTAAGAATTTGGCGCTGGTTTGGCCTGCAGTGACACTCTGTTCCCTGGCTGGCTATCTACAGTCAACAATGTTGCCAGCTCGGCTGAACATAAAAAAAGGTACATGATTTCTTCTCTTTAAAATTTGAAACAAACAACTCTAGAAAATAGATACGTTGTAGCATGGTGAGTATTGGCACTAGTTTTCTAGATTGTATTCAGCTTTAGAAAATAGACACGCTGAGTTATGGCACTGGTTTTCTAGATTGTAATAAGCTCTAGAAAATAGACATGTTTAATAATGGCTCTGGTTTCGTAGATTGTAGTCATCTCTAGAAAATAAACACGTTGAGTACTGGCTCTGGTTTCCTAGATTGTAACCGCCTCTAGAAAATAGACACTTTCAGTATTGGCACTGGCTTCCTAGATTGTATTTAGCTCTCGAAAATAGACACTGTGAGTAATGGCACTGGCTTCCTAGATTGTAGTCAGCAACCGTGATGGAGTAGTCTGGAGGATGACTAGATGATGATGATGATGATGATGATGATGATGATGATGATGATGATGATGATGATGATGATGAATATATTGGGTGGTTGTGGTGAGGGTGCTGTTTATGTTGATTGTGTGGTGTTTGGTGATGTTGATGACTAAGACGGTCATAAGAAGGATGATTATGATGATGAAGATTATAATGAGGGCGATGATGTTAAGGGTGATAAATATGATGGCTGCGATGTTAAGAATGATAAATATAATGGTGATGATGTTAAGGATGATAAATATGATGCCGATGATGTTCTTAATAGAGAAATATTTCGGCCAAGCTAACAGACGTACAGTTGGTTGCATATCCTTTACATGACGTCGCAGTCGACCCCAGCATTGTGTGCATGTTTTAATTCCTTGGCAAGTTTACGTTCAGTAGTTTGCCATTGCTTTCTGAACGACCGGCACACATACCATTGTATAAACACCAACGCTAGTCGGTCTGCTTCCAAATCGCCCGCAGCTGTGTTTCGAACGCGGTATGCGGTATTGCGAATCGCATTCACCACAGCGACGGTTTTAACACGCCATACTGGTGAGTAAGGTTGAAGGCAAGCGAGCAAGAGGTAAACAACGATAGAAGTGGGGGAAATAACACCAAGAGATGAACGAACAGCAATCTGACGGAGTGTACAATCAAGGAGAGAGACAAACAGTATTTGAGATCAATTGCAGCCAACCTTTATTGTGGAGACGGCACCAGATTGATTGATGTTCTTAATATAGAAACTCGTGATCTTCTATTGTTTCTTCTTCCTTTTCGTCTACTTCTTCTGCTGTTGGTGCTTTTTGAAGAAGAAGAAGAAGAAGAAGAAGAAGAAGAAGAAGAAGAAGAAGAAGAAGAAGAAGAAGAAGGAGGAGGAGGAGGAGGGGGAGGAGGGGGAGGAGGAGAAGTGGCAGCAGCAGCAGCTTATAAAAACCATAATGGAGAGTAAGGTTGAAGACCAGCGAGCTAGACGTAGACAACAATACAAGTGCGAAAATAACACCAAGAGATGGACGAACAGCAGTCTGACAGAATGTACAATCAAGGTTGCAGCAGCAGCAGCGGCAGCAGCAGCAGCAGCAAAGGAGGAGGAGGAGGAGGAAGAAGAAGAAGAAGAAGAAGAAGAAGAAGAAGAAGAAGAAGAAGAAGAAGAAGAAGAAGAAGAAGAAGAAGAAGAGGGAATAAGGAGTTGTTGTTGTTGTTGTTGCTGTTGTTGTTGTTGTTGTTGTTGGTGGTGGTGGTGGTGGTGGTGGTGGTGGTGGTGGTGGTGGTGGTGGTGGTGGTGGTGGTGGTGGTGGTGGTGGTGGTGGTGGTGGTGGTAATGATTAGAAGTGGAAGAAACGCATAGAAAGAAAGATGCAACAGCACTCTGTTAGACTTCTACTACAGACAAATTACAGCCACTCACCCCAGATCCACGACTCTACTCACATCTACGCTTCATATTCCCTGCAATTACTGCCTTTTGTAGCGTCAGCTCCCTTTCCGGAAATTTCATTAGCGTTAATTACCGCCCGTTGTGGGCGAATTATTGTCCGCCCTTGCAGAGATCTTAACCAGGTAGGCATTGAAATACTACGGTGAGTAGCGTGGTTTCTTTGCGGTGAGCATGGTGGAAGAGAGAATTGATGCGCTTGAGCTAAAACTTCCAGTACCCTGTCTTCTGGGTTAGGGGGTCAATTCGTTATAAGGGTCACTTGGGCTTCACGTTGACTTCTCGTTCAGAAAGCAATGGCAAACTACTGAGCGTAAGATTGCCTAGTAAAACAACTTGGGGTTGAAGGTCGGCATGCCTGAAATGATAAGAGCGCTGGATAAGAGGGCAGGGTAGAGGGTTCAACCGATACACGGGTTAGTTGGACTGAAAATGTTGACTTCTCGTCCGTGACTTGGGGGGGGGGGGGGGGGCGTAAGTTACAATTACTTCACAAAGTCGCCGTGGGTTGTCCTGATGGTGAAGGACACTGGTAATAAGGAAGCTAGTCCACAAGGTAACATCAGTCCTGTGTACTTCCCAGCAGTAGTAATTACTAGTGGTAATAGTAAGCGTGGACAAAGCTTGAGTTCAAAGCAAACGGTCGGTGGGAAAATGTGCTGTTGGGGGTTGATGGCAACGTCTTGCAAAGGGTATGCAAGAACATGGCGTCAGGGATGCATCCGGGAATGAAGGAACAGATGATAGATACACAGACAGATTACCACTGCTTCAACATCTATTACTGCTACAATTACTGCTACTACAGCAATTACTTCTTCTTCTTCTGCGTTCATCCGGAGTTTTTTTTTTTTCGGACGTGACTGCGTTGTGCCTGTTTACAGCAGAGCTGTGTTCTTGCGCCGTTAGGCCGACACATCCGACTTCTGAGGGCATTTGTTGACCGGGTTAACCTTCCCGTGGGTTTCTTAGGACGTTTGAATCTCACTGTTGTGGTGTTATCCCCCATCCCAGCTGGCCCATATAGAACAGCCAAAGACATCCTGGTCAGCCCTCAAGGGAAGGCAGGGGCAGACCATGGGAATTCTCCTCCATCCCAGGAGGCTTCCATACTTGCAGAGCCGACACACATCGCTCTGGTACTGGGCTCACCCAAGGAATCGTCACGTCCTGCACATGGCTGCTTAGCCTCACTTTCATATATTGGGCCTTCCGTTCACCATAGGCTGTTCTTCTGGAAACCAGAAGTATGCAGTCTGCAGATGACATCCACACAGTGAGGTTTCGATTCGGACTTTCCTCGTAATGGATTTGCTATCCAAGCAATATTCCATTTCGTGCCACAGGTACACTTTTTCCACCTGTTATGAAGCCCACACAGTGAGCTTTTGATTCGGGCTTTCCACGTAATGGATTTGCAATCCAAGCAATATTCCATTTCATGCCTCTGGGACGCTTTTGTTACCAACATACCTGTGGTATGAAGCGCGGCAGTCTAAATACTTCTTCGTGCACTTTTAAATGTCAACCTGAATGTAGTTAAAGTAAGCTTCAGACAACTTGAGCTTGTTGATATCTCCATAGAGCTTGTCCTCAAATGAAGCAGGTGTAGGCCAAAATATCTTTCTCTGTTCTGCATATATTGGGCACTCCTGCAGCAAATGTTTAGCTGTCATTTTACCAGTTCCACAATTACATTCATCGGTATCTCCTATCTTTAGTTTATTGAACAAGTGGTGTTTCAGCCTGTTATGTCCTGTGCGGAGTCTGAAGATTGCTACTTGTTCTCTTCGGTCGAGTTTGTAATATGCATAATCCTTCTGGTGGCCTGGATGCTCTGATTCCCATTTGGTTCTATAAGTGCTTTTTATAAACCTCTTTGCCTCATTATAGGTTATGTCTATGTCAGGCTGTGGTAGTCGTCCACCCTCTTTTGCTAATCTGTCAGCCTCTTCATTTCCAGGTATACTGCAATGTGATGGGATCCACTGTATTACAACTTTTTTTTTGGATTTCTGGCATAGACCATGGAGTGCTGCTCTTAGGTCAGCTAGTTCTGTGCCGTTTTTGCTCTTCAGTATTGAGACAGCTGACTTTGCATCTGTGAAGAAAGCTATTTGCTTCTCTTTATTTTCCTCCATCAAGAGCATTTCTGCTGCAGTTTTCAAAGCCTCTACCTCCGCTTTGAAGTTACTTGAAAATTTTCCAGTTGCCACTGACTGTGTTTTTTTTTTTCCACACCATTTTTTTAAATTTAGGAGAATTCCCTACTCCTTCATTTTCTATTGAATTTTTGGCTGGTCCATCTGTATATGCATGGGTCCAATTGCTACTTGGGTAATGTTCTTTTATGTAGTTTAGGGTTATTTTTCTTCTTTCGGTTTCATTCTGAGTGTTCTTTTTCTCAATACCAGGAATGTTTTCTATCATCTCAGGCAGTTGCTGCTGTCTCCAAGCTGGGAACTTGTGTGCATTGTAAATGGGTTTGGCTGTTGATATGTTAAGTATGGGATTTGCCCTAATCTTTCGTTTTGCAGTTTCTACAAAGTTGCCACGCTTCATCTTCCCTTTCCGAAACCATTAAACCTGTTATACATAGCGTGGTCTGTCATTCTTCTGAACTTTTCTGCTTGTTAGTTAGTTAGTTAGTTAGTCGACAGATCATCCTCGTTGCACATCGAACCATTCAGTCCATAAGTGCTCGGATCCCCTCCTCAGCAAATCCCGCAGCGTGTAGCGGCTAACGACGCCAGTTCTGTGTTGGTTTATCAATCTTCTTTGGCTTCCTGCGTAGTGTTCTTGTTTGGCCACCACTCTTTTAATTTGCTGCTCTCGCAGTCTGGCCATTGTTGTAGATTCACAGTCATCACTTGGTTCTCGCAAAAGTCTCACTTCACGTAGAGCATTCAGAATGTCAGCCTGGTCCATGGCGCGTCCGCCCTCCACAGTAGCCTCACCTGCGAGCTTGTCAGCCCGCTCATTTCCCTGTACTCCCGCATGCCCCGGCACGAAGATGAAACTAATCTTTGCCAGCCGAGACCGCTTCAGAGGCATCAACCATTCTCTTCGGATCGACCCCTCCTCTATCTTCTTGATCATGTTCATTGAGTCGCTAAGGAAACAAGCCCTAGTGAATGTCTGTGTCTCGAGCCATGTTATTGCTTTACTTACTGCCATGACTTCCATGGTCAGGCTACTTGTGGTTTCAGTGAAAGCACCAGAGTCCTCCTTCACAATTCTCCCTCCGGCCCGAGCTGTAAAGGCCCATGAGCTTCTCACATGTCGGACGACCGACCCATCTGTGTAGATGACCGCGTCACCGTCTAGCGAATTCTCGAAAATCAACGCTTGTACTTCATCCTCAACAGCAGCCGGATTTTCTTGTCTGCATTTTCTATCTAGTTGGATGCAAACTGAAAAGGATGTGCAGAAGTCTGTTGGCACTTGCACCCACTCCTCGCCAGGTTCTAAGTCCTCAAGTGAACACACCTGTTGAAGAATGTCTTCGGCTTGACCCATCCACGACCGTCCTCTTTTTAACCTGCTGCCCTTTACCTTCCTAATTTCACTATGCAGTGGATGTTGTGTGTTTGCGTTAATTCTGAGGTAGGCGCGTGCCCTGCAAACTTGTATTCTCTCTTCAATGGTTGGAAAATCAAGAAGGTAGCGCTTCGCCCTGCATGCTGTATCTCTTGTACATCCAAGAACAATGCGCATAGCTTCATTCTGTATCCTTTCCATCCTTTCTATCTGCTTATGGCTGAGAGTCAAGATTGCCATTGCATACTCCAAAACAGACATGACCAGCCCCTCGTACAGAAGACATAGATGGCGCTGCTCACAGTTTGCTGCCGTCATCACCCGCATCGCTGCCTAACCCCGCTTGGCCTTTGTTATCACCTGGTCTATGTGCACATTATAAGCAAGGCTTCGATCAAACCGTATCCCCAGGTAATTCATTGCCTGCGTTCTTTCCACCGTCTCTGAACACAGCATTACAGTTGGTGTTGGATTGTTGACAATATGATTATTCAACGAGAACCAAGTCACTGTTGCCTTTGTTGGGTTGACCATTGCCCCAGCTTCATCACACCAAGTACTTATGCGATTGAGTTCGGTTTGTAGTTCCACAGCAACCTCCTCTCTATCCTTACCCTGACGATACACTAAAACATCATCGGCATATGACAATGTCCTGCCAGGTCCAGTGATCTGCTCACTGGTGATTCTCACTGTGTAGGCGTTGAACAGTACCGGAGATAATGGTGATCCCTGTGGTAGGCCAGGATATATTGTTGTTGGTTCCGAAGTCCAACTGCCACATCTAAAAACTACTTTCCGTTGGAAGAGGGCTGCAGCGATCCAACTAAGGAGGAATGGACTTACGTTTAGTTCAAGAAGCTGAAACATTAAAAAATCCAGTGGTACTCTGTTGTATGCGTCCTCAAGATCAATCGCTGCAGCAACGGTTTCAGTGCCTGAGTGGAAACCTTCATAGACATCGTGGGCAAAGACTGCTGCATTGGTCCAGGTTTCTCTTTTTGGACGGTACCCACCCAGGGTAGGTGGGAAAACACCTTGCCTCTCTAGTTGGCTTGATATTTTCCTGGCAATTACCTTCTCCAGCAGCTTGCCTATTGTATTCTGCATGGTTATAATTCGATATCCCTGAATTTTTTTGTGGTCTTTGTCAGGCTTCGGCAAGGGAATCAGATAGCTGTGTAACCATTCCTCCTTGATGCTAGCACTCCCTATACTGTTGTTGTACATGTCTGCTAGTTTCTCTAGCTCATTGTCGGTACACCTATTTATGTCGTCGTATCTTATGCCATCAGGACCTGGAGCACTGTTTTTTGATCGTCGAAGCACAGCCTTGATTTCTTTCACTGTCACTGTGTCTTCATCCGAAGTGTTCTGGGCCTTGCATCTGTCTGAGGTGACCTCCTTGGCCAGATTTCGGCATCCCATGTCTGTCTGGTAGCTCTGCTCAAGGTAGCGTTCAAAGAGGGCTTTGCCCTTGTCCTCGTCAGTCCTCTGCCAGATGAGGTCAGCACCTTGGAAGTCAGAAATGCTCTTATTCTTGACTACACCACTCATGCTTTTATGTAGTCGCCAGAACAATTTCAGTGACTTGTCTGTGCTTACTCTTTGACACACCTCTGCCCATTTTTCGCTTTTAACCACCGTGACCAGTTTTTTTAAATAGCTTACTTTTGTGTGCATCTCTCTTTCTAAGTGCAAGCAGGGGCTAGGATGACCAGCTCTGTTCTTCTTGGCATTTTGCCATCTCCTTACAGCACTACGCTTATCCACCCAAGCCTTCTCCACCTCGAAACTCCACCACGGTGGCTGCTCCCAGCTTTTTTTCCTGCCCTGAAACATTCTGCGCTTGTCACGTCTTATTTTACTCACCACATCTTGCCCTGTACTGTCATACTGGAACGTCTTTACCTTTAGCTTGTGCTGCCTGGTTCTGCCTTTCTCCACCAATATGCTGCAAGGGTGGTGGTCGCTGCCATGGTGTCCTAGGACACCCCATCTACACACTGTAGTGAGTAAAGGTGAAACTAGCGCCAGATCAATAGCACTGTCCTCATCGCCTGGACGGCTTGCTGTCCTGGTGACTGTCACGAATTGGCCGCCTTAACATCCCAGAATATTTTTCTCGGTCTCCAAATTTGAGAGGCCAAATTGAGAAAGAATGAATTAATCACACTACTCCAAAATTATCTAGTCGTGAGGTAAGATTATTCACAAAAAGCCTCTAGCCATGACGTAAGCTTGCAGATGGCAAGTAAAATGGCAACTAGATAATTAGTATACACCTGGGGAAACTGCTGACCCAGACATGCTGAATCAACAATGAAGGGGCCATGGACTGTGTAATTAAAACTGACCAGGCTGACACCTGATAAGCACAGGTAGGAAACCACCCAGGCGTGAACAACATTGACACAGGGAGAGATAATGGCCCCAGGGCGGTACACAAGCCCGGTCCACTCGGACTGGCAGACTCTGCAAGGTGTGAAATCACTGATAAGACTGTGAAACTGATCTGGGGCTGGCAACGCAAAACCATCCAGGTGTGACACTATGGTGAGGGTTAGTGGTTAAAAGAATTTTTATGACTGGACAGACTTGGAGTTAATTGCAATGATAAGGGCAATTACTGTCAGGAGGAGATAAGAATTTATGACGGGAATGCCAAGGAGGTAATACTGTCTGCTTGACTCAGCTTAAATAAGGGTCCCTAGCCTGTTTTATGTTAGATTAAGTGTGACTTCAGAACAGGTAGGAACTATCTCAATGTCTGTAGTCATATGCATGATTTTTTTTGTTGGCTTCTAGGAATTATTTCTTAGTAACTAGTCCCTTAGTAATTCTCTTAGTTTCTTAGATGGATGGACCGATTTTCAGTCTATATCTGATCTAGGTTATTGCAAGAACTATCATTGTCATAGATTACTTGAGTGTTCTTTCTAAGTTCTGCGTTCAATATCATATTGCTTTAAAGTGTTATTCTTCTGAGAAGTAGAAACTTATGGAAGGCAGGTCTTGTCTAGATATACTTGAGGTGTCGTAGCAGATGCTTGCCATCTCTTTCTAAACTAGACTAGTTGCTTTTTTGGTGTGTGCATTTGTTGTACAGAATATAGTCAACTGACTATTTATTTAATTCTTACAACAGCAGGTGATTAAACCGGGCAGCTCAGCAAATATAGCTGGTCTGTGTGGTAACTTCAATTAGACTTGTTGTATATCTCATTTGGTAGCTATACAATATTAGTACTCATTAATAATGCCTGATGCTATTATGTGAGTATCATCATATGTCCATCTTGAAGTAACATAATGTTTACGGATATGTTGGATGTATGTATGTGTAATTTCACAAACTAACTAGTGCATTATGCTATTATGTTAAAGTATCATAATATGTCTAGTTTAATTAATGTTTTATGTGTATTTCATGTTTGGTATATTGATTGTCATATGCTAGCCTATCAATATGACGTGTTATATTATGGTGTGCGCATTGGCACACTAACCATCGATTGCATTTGTAGCAGAGGTGTAATGGTACAGACATTACCCACAAAGGTCATGGGGTATATGGTGCTAAACTTTCTCAGTGTATTGTGGGCGTGCGTCCACGGTAATGCATGGAAACCTGGCACAGCTATTGGTCACGGCTTGTAAGCCCGGATGACCTGGCATTGTTATAATACACTTACCGACCCTGTGAGCTGCTAAACTAACATTGGACGGAGCGGCTGTACGACACAGAATTTCTGTATTAGCGACATGGACATGGGGCGGCAGAAATGTAATCAGTACAGGCGTGTGAGACAATTGAAAAGCCCGTCCCAGACTAAACACAGTAGAGCTGGAAGATAAACTTGGCCAGACTGGTCATTGTATATGTTTGTGTTATGATATGTTTTAATTAGGATTGCGCTGATGTAGAACTGATATAACACATTCTTGACTTTCTTTCAAGCTCTCACAAGGAGCCCTATGTTATAGATCTCAAGACTAGAGACTACTGACTAGGAGTGTCAGGACTGACAGGATCTCAGAATACCGGCAAGCTGTTCTTTTTCTTTTGTTGAGTCTACTGGAGAGTGGGGATCTGGACCACAGTTCCAGATAGATGAAGTAACAAGTAAAGTTACGTAATGT
The DNA here is from genome assembly GCA_963921405.1 of Cepaea hortensis. Lineage (NCBI taxonomy): Eukaryota > Metazoa > Mollusca > Gastropoda > Stylommatophora > Helicidae > Cepaea > Cepaea hortensis. Next base: position 423,481,722 of record OY992876.1, read on the forward strand.
TTCTCATCACAATATGTTATATGATTTCATCATCCTCATCTTGAACCATCAGATGTCTATGATCATGATTAGTAAATAAATGTTGTAGTATTGTAACTCATAGTTCTGTCGTTATCTTTTAAATTCCAATTGTGCATACGTGTTGTTGTGTACATTGGTGGGGGTTCACTTACACACCAAGGAAAGGAGCAGTCAGGGAGAAAAACCTGTACTAGGATAGTTGTCTTTAAACTTTAATTCAGACTTAAAAATCTACCCTAGATAACCTTCTCTTTCCTAGTCCTTGGCGAATATTCAGCTCAGTTCATTTCAATTTTGTAACGAGCCACTTAGAGCTGTACGTTGGATATTCAAGGGCTTAATCTGTAGTTCAGCCATATAGATTTTGTCCCTAGTCAGTTTCTGACTATCTGGGGTTGCTCGCCAGAGAATAATACATTCATCTAGATTGGTGGGGCACCCCGACTTCTGACAGATTTGGGGTCCAGTCCGCGATCCTGAACCAGGATTCTAGTAATCATAGTGATTCTACTAGACCCTAGACAAGCATTTTCAAAGTTAACTCTTGTAATCTTCAGTCATCAAAATAGACTATCATCAAATGTAGCTACTTTTAGTTGAGGAAGTTTCAGAGTACATATATAACTTTTCAAAAGTATAACAGATAAGAACTTATGAGAAAACTACCATCATCTATCATTTATTGATAACTGTTTGTAACTATTATCAATTAGTGTTACCATTAATCATTTATTGATAATTGAACACTTTAATCATATTTACATTGATGTGTTTGATGATTTAACTGCTTGACTGATTTGCAATTTTATGCTAATATATGCCATGTTCATTTTGACATGTATGCAGTGCCTTTTAATGTTTATTTAGATAAATATTACTGTTGATTACTGTGTAGTATATCTCTCACACTTACTTCACTGCTGTCGCCAGGTACTACTTGAATATTATTTTCAGTTGTCTTTCACTGCTGAGGCTAAACTATACACATTGGATAGCGTAGACTGTCAGTAGTTAACTCTTGTCTTTCTAGCTTAGATCTGATTTTTGATATATACATAGGAGCTTACCGGAATATAGTCCTTTGCAATTATGGCCTTACGTTACCGGAATCCCGAAGAGGACATGAAGGCGCGCGCAGATTTCGCAGAGTCCGCGAAAGGGTGGGGCATAAGAAAAGGCTTAAAGGGGGAGCAACTAGAAATGTATATCATAGCTGAGTTAGAATGGTGGGACCAAGAAGAAGAAATTATGTTTAAAGAAAATGATGAGTTCTTTGGAGCACAAGAGCGTAGCAAAACTGAAGAAGCAGAGATTAATAAACAGCATATGGAAGTAGTCAATGCAGAGAAGCTAACCGTTCTAGCGGAACATAAGGTAGGAGATATGGATGCTCACCAAACCAGGAAGGAAGGGACATCTTTGCCACCCACCGCAGAATCAGAGTTAGTGGACCGGGAACTACAGGTTCTCATTCGACCCAGTCCTAAACGGAAAAGAGGGAAGAAAAACGTGCCAAGGGCATTTCAAACAGTCACAAACGTGATAACTGTTTGCACCACGGCAATAGTCGTTTAACAGTACAGGACCTTCAGGAAAACCACTTGACTTCTATGAGAAATGAATCTCGAGAGAAAGAGGAACTGAAGACAACCTTTAATGAGGTCGCAGGCGGAGACCTAGCCGATTCTCACATTCCCTTCTGGTCACAGAATCACGAAGTGGAATTACATCTGACTGAAATAGGGAGGAAGGAAGGAACAGAATCCCAGGTGAATTTCACTGCTGCAACGCGGGAAGAGTCACTAATTATCAGTTCAGATAATTTACCTAGTAACAGTTACCCAGAGGACAACTGTTTGCACTACGGTTTGCCAGTACAAGACTCCCAGGAATCTCATTTTACTTCAACGAGAGGTGAAACTCAAGAGGAAGATGACCTGAGGACATCTTTTAAGGAGGTCGGAGATCGAAAGGTAACCGACTTTATTATTCCCTTCAGCCCAGACGAGGAAGAAGTGGGATTAAATTTGACTGACAGTGGGATGAAGGATGACCCGGAACCCTTTGTGATCTTTGAGGCTGCAGCTCAGGAAAAGACACTAGACATCAGTTCAAATGATTTACGTAGGGTGATGGATTGTGTAGACACCAGCCCATCACAGGAGTTACCTCAACTGGACTTAGCCCATGAAAGCACGACCAGAGAGGAACATCCAGACCAGGAAACATTTCCAGTTGTTATCTCGAAGCATACCAGTTCGGAGCCTCAGGAAACACCGGGAATTGTTAGGAGCCAGAATATGGACTCTGATATTGTGCAGACAACATTGTCTGTAGTTGCTAAAGAAGAAAATTCTTTGCACAAGATGGAGGAAGAAACGCCTATCATCTCATTAGCTGAAGTTATCAGGGAATTCCAGCAACAGGAACCTGAAGTAACAGAAGTCAAGAGTGGTTTGGAATCAACACTCTTAGGACTCAATCTACCCTTCAGTCAGGTCGATTTGATAGGAGTAGATCAGCTATTTGTGGATACTTTATTCAAAAGTAACACCACTTTATCGCCCTGGAGTAACTATGTTATTTCTCAAGGCAGGACAACTTGGCACACTAAAATTCCACTTTCTAGCACGGTTTTCACACGAAACTCTAATGCAGAGAAACTCAGCCCATTAGCTGATTATCAGGGGAAGAAACCGCGACACCGAGGAGGGACGATTGTTACTCCCGACTTTGAAGGAGGAAAGCGCCAGTTGAATTTATATCATGGGACCATGATGTGTAACATTATTCCTTTCAAAAGGAAGATATTGATTAATCTGTTAAGGATCTATAAAGGATGGAGGAATATCACGGAGACAAGCTTTGCTGTGGCCAGCTTATGCAAGACCTCACTACGGGTACATCCTCGGCTGAAAGGAGTAAATCACGTGAGTGAATGGTGTAAAACAATTGCTGCCCAGAGGCGTAGAAGAATCCCGTTGATTGTGATCTTTCCCAGAGGGGTAAAATTACAACCTTCTGACAATTACCGGATTTTACCAAGCTATTGCATGGAATCCCGGCCTAAAACCAGGTACAAGGATCTATCCAGTGTATCTTTGGGTTATGGAAATGGAACGTCTTTATGCAGATGCAGGACAACCCACTGCCACAAGGAATATTGGAAACCTTTAGGCAGATACAGAACGGAGAGTGCTTAGGCATTATTCTGGGATGTACGGCGTGCTTTGACAAAAGATTTCTGGCAGAAACTTTTTTTTTAAGGGGAAAGCTCTGTCACGAATTGGCCGCCTTAACATCCCAGAATATTTTTCTCGGTCTCCAAATTTGAGAGGCCAAATTGAGAAAGAATGAATTAATCACACTACTCCAAAATTATCTAGTCGTGAGGTAAGATTATTCACAAAAAGCCTCTAGCCATGACGTAAGCTTGCAGATGGCAAGTAAAATGGCAACTAGATAATTAGTATACACCTGGGGAAACTGCTGACCCAGACATGCTGAATCAACAATGAAGGGGCCATGGACTGTGTAATTAAAACTGACCAGGCTGACACCTGATAAGCACAGGTAGGAAACCACCCAGGCGTGAACAACATTGACACAGGGAGAGATAATGGCCCCAGGGCGGTACACAAGCCCGGTCCACTCGGACTGGCAGACTCTGCAAGGTGTGAAATCACTGATAAGACTGTGAAACTGATCTGGGGCTGGCAACGCAAAACCATCCAGGTGTGACACTATGGTGAGGGTTAGTGGTTAAAAGAATTTTTATGACTGGACAGACTTGGAGTTAATTGCAATGATAAGGGCAATTACTGTCAGGAGGAGATAAGAATTTATGACGGGAATGCCAAGGAGGTAATACTGTCTGCTTGACTCAGCTTAAATAAGGGTCCCTAGCCTGTTTTATGTTAGATTAAGTGTGACTTCAGAACAGGTAGGAACTATCTCAATGTCTGTAGTCATATGCATGATTTTTTTTGTTGGCTTCTAGGAATTATTTCTTAGTAACTAGTCCCTTAGTAATTCTCTTAGTTTCTTAGATGGATGGACCGATTTTCAGTCTATATCTGATCTAGGTTATTGCAAGAACTATCATTGTCATAGATTACTTGAGTGTTCTTTCTAAGTTCTGCGTTCAATATCATATTGCTTTAAAGTGTTATTCTTCTGAGAAGTAGAAACTTATGGAAGGCAGGTCTTGTCTAGATATACTTGAGGTGTCGTAGCAGATGCTTGCCATCTCTTTCTAAACTAGACTAGTTGCTTTTTTGGTGTGTGCATTTGTTGTACAGAATATAGTCAACTGACTATTTATTTAATTCTTACAACAGCAGGTGATTAAACCGGGCAGCTCAGCAAATATAGCTGGTCTGTGTGGTAACTTCAATTAGACTTGTTGTATATCTCATTTGGTAGCTATACAATATTAGTACTCATTAATAATGCCTGATGCTATTATGTGAGTATCATCATATGTCCATCTTGAAGTAACATAATGTTTACGGATATGTTGGATGTATGTATGTGTAATTTCACAAACTAACTAGTGCATTATGCTATTATGTTAAAGTATCATAATATGTCTAGTTTAATTAATGTTTTATGTGTATTTCATGTTTGGTATATTGATTGTCATATGCTAGCCTATCAATATGACGTGTTATATTATGGTGTGCGCATTGGCACACTAACCATCGATTGCATTTGTAGCAGAGGTGTAATGGTACAGACATTACCCACAAAGGTCATGGGGTATATGGTGCTAAACTTTCTCAGTGTATTGTGGGCGTGCGTCCACGGTAATGCATGGAAACCTGGCACAGCTATTGGTCACGGCTTGTAAGCCCGGATGACCTGGCATTGTTATAATACACTTACCGACCCTGTGAGCTGCTAAACTAACATTGGACGGAGCGGCTGTACGACACAGAATTTCTGTATTAGCGACATGGACATGGGGCGGCAGAAATGTAATCAGTACAGGCGTGTGAGACAATTGAAAAGCCCGTCCCAGACTAAACACAGTAGAGCTGGAAGATAAACTTGGCCAGACTGGTCATTGTATATATTTGTGTTATGATATGTTTTAATTAGGATTGCGCTGATGTAGAACTGATATAACACATTCTTGACTTTCTTTCAAGCTCTCACAAGGAGCCCTATGTTATAGATCTCAAGACTAGAGACTACTGACTAGGAGTGTCAGGACTGACAGGATCTCAGAATACCGGCAAGCTGTTCTTTTTCTTTTGTTGAGTCTACTGGAGAGTGGGGATCTGGACCACAGTTCCAGATAGATGAAGTAACAAGTAAAGTTACGTAATGTTTCTCATCACAATATGTTATATGATTTCATCATCCTCATCTTGAACCATCAGATGTCTATGATCATGATTAGTAAATAAATGTTGTAGTATTGTAACTCATAGTTCTGTCGTTATCTTTTAAATTCCAATTGTGCATACGTGTTGTTGTGTACATTGGTGGGGGTTCACTTACACACCAAGGAAAGGAGCAGTCAGGGAGAAAAACCTGTACTAGGATAGTTGTCTTTAAACTTTAATTCAGACTTAAAAATCTACCCTAGATAACCTTCTCTTTCCTAGTCCTTGGCGAATATTCAGCTCAGTTCATTTCAATTTTGTAACGAGCCACTTAGAGCTGTACGTTGGATATTCAAGGGCTTAATCTGTAGTTCAGCCATATAGATTTTGTCCCTAGTCAGTTTCTGACTATCTGGGGTTGCTCGCCAGAGAATAATACATTCATCTAGATTGGTGGGGCACCCCGACTTCTGACAGTGACACAGCCACTGTTTATACAAACCAGGTCGATGGTTTCCAGTGCAGTCTCGAGCTCCTCCCCTTGTGTATTGGAGGAAGTGTTTCCCCATGATCTGCCTTTAGCGTTGAAGTCACCACAGAAAATAACATTTCTCTCGTGGCCTAATATGCCACTTAAGCACTGCCACTTCTGGGCGTCCACACTCGCATTGCGGGCATAAACATTAACCAACACGAATGGTATACTGGAATGAACTCTCAACGCCTGTATTTGTATATCTTATATATATATATATATATATATATATATATATATATATATATATATATATATATATATATATATATATATATATATATATATATATATATATATATATTGCCTTTCTGCTTGTTGCTGGACTCTGCTATCTCTTCTATCCTGCATTGGTTGTAAACAAGTGATCTTTTCTAGTTCATTAATAGGCGTTGTCTTCAGGCTTTCAGTTATGATTCGCATCCCTTGATTTTGGACTCTACTTATTTTGTTAAAGTTTGACTTAGCTGCTGTTGCCCAAGCTGCAATGACTTATTCCAGTACTGGCCTCACCCGTCCAGTATATAACTCTTTTAGAACTTTCTCATCTGCTCCCCACGTTGTACCAGCAAGCTTTTTCATGATTGCCATTTTTTGCCTTTCTCTTGTTCGATTTTTCCCAACCTGTGTCTTCCATGTCAGGCGACGATCAAAGGTGATTCCTAGATAGTTTGGATTTTCTTCATGGCGCAATATTTTTCCATTCAATACCAGCTTAGGTTGCTGAGTTTTATTTGAGAGGGAGAACACTGTGCATGTTGTTTTCTCCTCACTTATCTTGACTAACCATGATTTTGACCAGTCCTCTAGCGCTAATAAGGCTTGCTGTATTCTGCTGTTAGCTGTACTAATATATTCTTCAGATGTCCATATGGCTAGGTCATCTGCAAAGGAGGATGTGTGTACTCTGGCTGAAATTTTTTTCTGTGATGTCATTTATATATGCTAGGAATAATGTTGGTGAAAGAACTCCTCCATAGGGGACACCCTGCTCCAAAAGCATCATTTTGCTGGTTTGTCCTTGTACTTTTCTCCCGGCAGTTCTGTTCTCAAGGTAGTGGCTGATCCATTTATACATTTTCCCACAAACATGCATTTTTTGCAGTTTTACTTTCAGTCCTTCCTTCCATACTTATCAAATGCTTTTTCTAAATCTATCCAGACCGCTAGTGTGTGTTTTTCTTTTGGAAGGCATCCTCTATTTCCTGAGCTATATAGGTTATTTGATCTTCAGTTGATCTTACTTTCTGAATCCTGCGTGGTGTGGAGTAAAGAGTTTGTTTTCTTCCAGATGCCATGTAAGCCTGCCATTGATAATGCGTTCCATTAATTTTCCTACACAGCTAAGTAGACTGATAGGTCGATAGCCATTTGGTTCTTCCAGGTCTTTTCCTTTCTTTGGGACTGGTATTAGTATAGCTTTCTTCCATGCCTGTGGGACTATTCCTCTCTTCCAGCGGTAATTTAGGACTGCTAGTAGTTTCTTTTTTCCTTAGTGTTTAGTCCTATCAGCATTTCATTTGTGATTCCATCCTTTCCTGGTGATTTCTTCTTTTTTAGGGTATTCATTGCTTGTTCCATTGTTAGATTTGCCATCATATATTCTGGTGCTGTCTCTGTATTACTATGATGTATCTGATTGTCTTTGATTGCTTTCTTCAGTTCAGTTGTAATATCAATGTGGTTTGCACTGGCATAGTAGTCCATTAGTGCATTTTCCACCTTTTTTCCTGTAAGCAAGGCATTTCCTTGTTTAATTGTTATTTGTTTGTTTCTAGGTCCTTCATTGTTCATGGCTTTCACTAGTTTCCATAGTTTGTTTCCATCCCTGTCAAAATTCAGGTTTTCTGTTGTTTCCCTCCAACAATCTTTTGTTGTTTGATTTACTGTTCTTTTATATTTTGCTGAGATGGCTTTGAGAGAGATTTTCGCTTCAATTGTTTGTTCTCTCTCTCTGCTGTCTTCCTGGCATCTTCAACTTTGTCCTCCAAACTTTGTAGTTCTTCAGTCCAGTATGGTTTGTAATTTTTCCTCGCTCCTCTTGGAATGGACTCAATGGCTGCCTGTATTATCGCTCTGTTTAGACTTTCCACCATTTGCTTTATGTTGCCATATTGTGTATTTATGTTTTCACAATATGTGTCTGTTAGTATGGCAAATCTGTCCCAATCTGCTCGTTTGTAACTCCAGCGGGGCAAGGGCTTTTGCTCCTGTGGAACATACTCCATATTAATTTCAAGCTTGATTGGTCTGTGGTCACTACCTGCTAATTGGTTCAGCACATGGCGATCGATTTTGTGGAGGATGTCTCCTGTGCAGAAAGCTAAGTCTGGAGTAGAAGTGGTAAGCCATCTTCTGGAGTAGAAGCTCGGTGTGTCATCCGCTTTGTTGAGTAGATGGAGATTTGAGTCTATTTCCCAGCCCTCCAATTCATCTCCTCTTTTGTCAGTATCTGGGTATCCCCATCTTTCTGAATGTCTATTAAAGTCTCCGACAATAATGCAGTTTGTGTCAGTTATTTTCATGTTTGAGAGTGTAAGGTCCTTATCTGCTGGGCTATACAGATTGTAGATTCTTATTTTCACGTCCTTTATCATTATATCAACACCTATAATTTCCGTTTGGTTGTCAGAGATCACAGATACTTCGCTGCAAGGTATTGTATTTCGTGTAAGTATTAGAACTCCTCCTTTGTGTCCTTCGCGGTCGAAACGTGTGGCCTGATATCCTCTGACTGAGAATTTGTGATTGACGTTGAGGTTATTCTCTTGAATGCATGCCACATCTATTCTTTCTTTATGAAGACGCTGTGTTAGGGAGTCTTTCTTCTTGTAAACTCCTTCGGCATTCCACTGTAGTATGTTGAGTGTCCGGTGTATTTGGTCAATAGCTCTTAATCTACTCCTCTGTGCCTTGACTCCACAGCACAGGGGAAGGTGACCACCAGTAGTCATGGGTGGACCCCCTCGAGGCAGGGGGCCCGGCACTATCGCCGCCTGATGGGACTTCACGGGATTAGCACCATAACGATTAATTTTGATTTGTGACATCATGAATTAAGTTACGTTGCACTGCTTTGTCAAGCCTGTGGCTCAGTACATCCGATTTCGACAAGCATTTATTCGGGATGCTTTCCCTAGCCTTTGACTGTCCCCAGTCTACCTACAAGGCAGCAGGTTTTACGTTGCACTGCTTTGTAATGCCTGTGGCTCAGTACATCCGATTTCGACAAGCATGTATTCGGGGTGCTTTCCCTAGCCTTTGACTGTCCCCAGTCTACCTACAAGGCAGCAGGTTTGTGTGTCTCTTCGTCTGGCCCCTCTCCCTTGACCTGTCCGACATGGGTGGCCCTACCAGTAGCTGTGCTACCGTCGGCATAGCTCTTGGGGTCATTGGGACGCACAAGCCCCTCTACCTCGTCACGGTAGACACACAGCAGAGGGGACTCCTGGTTTTACATCCTAGCACACAAACTATACGCAGGAGACGAATAAATCCATCTCCTTCGCGAAAAAGTTACTGATCACAAAAACAACACGACCGTCCGTTGCCATCTTGAAACCGGAAGCTTCCGAATTCAGCTACTCCGAATTGCCGGCTTCAAATGTTTCTACAACAGACGACATCTGGGAATGGCGATTCTCATTCGCGACAGCATGGTGGCGTCAGAGCTAGACATGTCCAGTTGGGACAGTGATGATATACAAATACAGGCGGTAAGAGTTCAATCCAGTCTACCATTCGTGCTGATTAATGTTTATGCCCGCAATGCCAGTATGGATTCCCAGAAGTGGCAGTGCTTAAGTGACATATTAGGTCACGAGAGAAATGTTATACTCTGTGGCGATTTCAACGCTAAAGGCAGATCATGGGGAAACATTTCCTCCAACACACAGGGGGAGGCGCTCGAGACTGCACTTGAAACCATTGACCTGGTTTGTATCAACAGTGGCTGTGTCACCATGACAGCAAGCCGTCCAGGGGATGAGGACAGTGCTATTGATCTGGCACTGGTTTCTCCTTCACTCACTACAGTGTGTAGATGGGGCGTCCTAGGACACCACGGCAGCGACCACCACCCTTGCAGCATATTGATGGAGAAAGGCAGAACCAGGCAGCACAATTTCACGGTCAAGACTTTCCAGTATGACAGTACAAGGCAAGATATGGTGAGTAAAATAAGACGTGACAAGCACAGAAAGCTTCAGGGCAGGAAAAAAAGCTGGGAGCAGCCACCGTGGTGGAATCTTGAGGTGGAGAAAGCTTGGGTGGATAATCGTAGTGCTGTAAGGAGATGGCAAAATACCAAGGAGAACAGAGCTGGCCATCCTAGTCCCTGCATGCACTTAGAAAGAGAGATGCACACAAAAGTAAGCTATTTTTAAAAAAAAACTGGTCAAGGTGGTTAAAAGTGAAAAATAGGCAGAGGTGTGTCAAAGAGTAAGCACAGACAAGTCACTGAAATTGTTCTGGCGACTACATAAAAGCATGAGCGGGTTCGTCAAGAATAAGAGCATTTCTGACTTCCAAGGTGCTGACCTCATATGGCAGAGGACTGACGAGGACAAGGGCAAAGCCCTCTTTGAACGCTATCTAGAGCAGAGCAACCAGACAGACATGAGAGGCCGAAATCTTGCCAAGGAGGCCACCTCAGACAGGTGCAAGGCCCAAAACACTTCGGATGAAGACACAGTGACAGTGAAAGAAATCAAGGCCGTGCTTCGACGATCAAAAAACAGCACTCCAGGGCCAGATGGCATAAGATATGACGACATCAATAGGTGTACCGACAATGAGCTAGAGAAACTAGCAGACATGTACAACAACAGTATAGGGAGTGCTAGCATCAAGGAGGAATGGTTACACAGCTATCTGATTCCCGTGCCGAAGCCTGGCAAAGACCACACAAAAATTCAGGGATATCGATTTATAACCATGCAGAATACAATAGACAAGCTGCTGGAGAAGTTAATTGCCAGGAAAATATCAAGCCAGCTAGAGAGGCAAGGTGTTTTCCCACCTACCCTGGGTGGGTACCGTCCAAAAAGAGAAACCTGGACCAATGCAGCAGTGTTTGCCCATGATGTCTATGAAGGTTTCCACTCAGGCTTTGAAACCTTTGCTGCACCGATTGATCTTGAGGAGGCGTAAAACAGAGTACCATTGGATGTTTTAATGCTTCAGCTTCTTGAACTCAAAATAAGTCCATTCCTCCGTAGCTGCATTGCTGCTGCCCTCTTCCAACAGAAAGTAGTTTTTAGATGTGGCAGTTGGACTTCGGAACCAACAGCAATATATCCTGGCCTACCACAGGGATCACCATTATCTCCAGTACTGTTCAACGCCTACACTGTGAGAATCACCAGTGAGCAGATCGCTGGACCTGGTAGGACATTGTCATATGCAGACGATGTTTTAGTGTATCGTCAGGGTAAGGATAGAGATCAGGATGCTGTGGAACTACAAACCGAACTCAATCGCATAAGTACTTGGTGTATTGAGGCTGGGGCAATGGTCAACCCAACAAAGGCAACATTGACTTGGTTCTCGTTGAATAATCATATTGTCAACACTCCAACACCAACTGTAAATCTGTGTTCAGAGACGGTGGAAAGAACACAGGCAATGAATTACCTGGGGATACGGTTTCATCGAAGCCTTGCTTATAATGAGCACATAGGCTAGGTGTTAACAAAGACCAAGCGGGGGTTGGCTGCGATGCGAGTGATGGCGGCAGCAAACTGTGAGCAGTTCCATCTATGTCTTCTATACGAAGGGCTGGACATGTCTGTTTTTGAGTATGCGATGGCAATCCTGACTCTCAGCCGTAAGCAGATAGAAAGAATGGAAAGGATACAGAATGAAGCTATGCGCATTATTCTTAGATGTACAAGAGATACAGCATGCAGGGCGATGTGCTACCTTCTTGATTTTCCAACCATGAGGGACAAAATACAAATGTGCCAAGCGCGTGCCAACCATTGAAGACAAAATACAAGTCTTCAGAGCACGCGCCTACCTCAGAGTTAACGCAAACACACAACATCCACTGCACAGTGAAATTATGAAGGTGAAGAGCAGCAGGTTAAAAAGAGGACGTCTTGGATGGGTCAAGCCGAAGACATTCTTCAACAGGTGTGTTCACTTGAGGACTTAGAACCTGGCGAGGAGTGGGTACAAGTGCCAACAGACTTCTGCACATCCTTTTCAGTTTGCATCCAACTAGACAGAAATTGCAGACAAGAAAACCCAGCTGCTGTGGAGGCGGAAGTACAAGCGGTGATTTTCGAGAATTCGCTAGACGGTGATGCTGTCATTTACACAGATGGGTCGGTCGTCCGAGATGTGAGAAGCTCATGGGCTTTTACGGCTCAGATCGGAGGGAGAATTGTGAAGGAGGACTCTGGTGCTTTTGCTGAGACCACATGTAGCCAGGCTATGGAAGTCATGGCAGTAAGTAAAGCAATAACATGGCTCGAGACACAGACATTCACTAGGGCATGCTTCCTTAGCGACTCAATACGCATGCTCAAGAGGATAAGACGGGGTGGATACGAAGAGAGTGGTTGCTGTCTCTGGAGCGGTCTCGGCTGGCAAAGATTAGTTTCATCTTCGTGTCAGGGCATGCGGGAGTACAAGGAAATGAGCGGGCTGACAAGCTCGCAGATAAGGCTACTGTGGGGGGGGGGGGGGGGGGGCGGACGCGGCATGGACCAGGCTGACATTCTGAATGCTCTACGAGAAGTAAGACTTTTGCGAGAACCAAGTGATGACTGTGACTCTACAACCATGGCCAGACTGCGAGAACAGCAAATAAAAAGAGGGGTGGCCAAACAAGAACACTACACAGGAAGCCAAAGAAGACTGATAAACCAACACAGAACTGGTGTCGTTAGCCGCTACACGCTGCGGGATTTGCTGAGGAGGGGATCCGAGCACTTATGGACTGAATGGTTCGATGTGCAATGAGGATGATCTGTCGACTAACTAACTAACTAACCGCTCCAAACTTTCAACCCCACTGGATGAAATGAATGGTCATCATCATTCTTGATAGACAAACACCACTACCACTAATACCACTGCTACTCCTCATAGAGCAGAGGTAGTACATCTAATCTCATCTTATCTCATCATGTTCCCCATGTACCTTGTGATGTCGAGATGAAGTATAAACAGCGGGAGAGTGCCCGTTTGTGGGCTTCATATATCGAGGTTCCCATGGACTCTGCTATTCCCTCTATACATCGTTTACATGGTCGGCCTCTTCCTCTGCTTCCGCCTGGGCTGTACATCATTGCTTGTTGTGGTATACTGTTAGTTGGTGTTCACGTTATATGGCCAAACCATTTAACCTGCTGTTTTCTGATAAACTCTAGCGCTGCTATAACCCCAATCTTTAGTCCTGATTTCTTCATTTCTGATTTTCTCTCTTCTTGATATATTGAGTATTCTTCAAGGAATCTCATTTCTGTCATTGTGGTTTTTCTATTCTCTTATTCTGTCACTGTCCAGGTTTGCCATTAGTAGCATAGAGTTGGTAGGAAGATTGTGTTGTAGAGTGCGTTCTTGGTGGCTGTTGACACATGATTGTTCTTTAGTATTGGTGCCATTCGTCCAATGAGTTGGTTTGCCTTATTGCATCTATTTTCTATCTCGTCAACTAGTTTGCCATTTGATGATATTATACTTCCAAGATACTTGAAGCTCTTTACTTGATTCAGGGGTTTTTCTTCTAGATGATTTGGGGGGGGGGGGGGGGGGGGGGGCTGAGTGGTCTCGAGGTATGGTGTCCGCCTCGATAACTGGAGGTCCCGGGTTCAAGCCCCGGTGAGGGCCGGGATGTTTTCACGTGGACTTCTAGTAACAAAATTTTCCCTGGTCTCTGGGTAGTGACATCGGACTCCCGTGTGTATTGTTGCGCATGTAAATAATCCAGTTAGAAATCGAAACAGAGTAGCCTAATGGCGCTGCCAGCGCAAAATTTTGAGTTAAAAATCCACCCAGAGTATTTTCAGGATCCTCGCTGGTGCTACGGAGTTCGTGCACTGAGCTGAGATTCTCCGGACTCAGGCTTGAGTTAGGAGTAGAACGGAGCACATATGGGTTACAACCGTGTGCTGTGATGTTGATACGTCGACTAAACTAAACTAAACTAAACTAGTCTTACAGATGAATGTTTATTGTGCTTTCTTCTTTGGTTATAGTCATGAGCTCTGTTTTACTTGTGCTAATTTTTTTAGGTAGTACAATGGCTACCGTTTACTTCCCATGGTAACTTATCTCAAACGACAACTAGCCAAAAAACATTCCCATATATATGGCTCGTTACACCCTCCTTAGGTATTTATAATGCCCATGTTAAACACTGCCTCGGTGAGTCATTTGTTATTGATTATTTTTCATGCGTTTTAATGCTATTGTTCTTTTGTTGTCAAAATTTGCTTCATAAGTGATGTTGAATGAAAGAATGTATGAAAGGAAATAGAGAAGAAGGGCAGAATGTCAGACGGGCCTGCGTGCCCAATTCTTAACCCTTTGAAAATAAAGACTTTCATTCTTTCGTTCGTTCCCACAACAACTCCTGGCACGCACTTTAGCCTGTCGCTGTCCTGCCCTCTCTCCTGCCCGCTGTCCTTCCCGCTGTCCTGCCCGCTGTCCTGCCCGCTGTCCTGTCCGCTGTCCTGTCTGCTGTCCTGCCCGCTGCCCTGCCCGCTGCTCCGCCGGCTAACCGTAGGCTCGAATCTTCTTCTTTCGTTCGCTTGAAATATGTCTATAACTGCAATGTTGTCTCTTTTATGGATTTAACTGTCTTTTTTAGTCCACTTAGCTGTCCTTGGAGTTTATCTTCCACTGTTGTCTCTCTAGGTCAGAAGGTTTGCCTCGATATGTTGTATTTTGGACAGTCTTGGAGTATGTGCTCTGCTGTCTGCGACGTCAATCCACGTGTGCACATGGCTGTTTCACCAGTCTTGAATTTTGTATACATGTGGTTGCGTAATCTATTGTGTGCTGTTCTGAGGCGCAGAATAATGACTTGTTCTGGTCTGTCCGTAACGTGGTAGTCATCTTGAGCAGGTTTGGGTGGCTTTCTGACTGATGTGATCATTCTTTTCTTTTGGTGGTATGTAACAGGCACATCAGGCTTGTCTTCTTGTGCTTCTCCCTTAGCCAATTGATCAGCTCTGTCGTTTCCGGGTACTCCACAGTGGGATGGTATCCACTGTATGGTGACTTTATGCTGACTGCTAAGTTCAGAAAGTAATGTCCTTAGTACTGGCAATTTCCCAGACAGGAGCGCCTCGAGTACTGATTTTGCATCTGTCAGTATCACCACAGGTTGTGCACCATGGCTGGTATTTAGTAATTTCTCTGTTATCTTCATTGCCTCAATTTCAGCATCACAGTTACGGCAGAACTTTCCTGTTGGTACTCTAGCCATGTCCCTAGTATTATTTGGGTATTCTATGTACACTTCCGCTCCTCCATTTCGAAAAGCATTTTGTGCTGTCCCATCTGTGTAGACTCGGATCCTGAGGTCCTGTGGGTATTCTTCATCATGGAAGCTGAGAGTGGCTGTTCTGCGCTGTACACTGTTCTGTTCTTCCTTGTCAAATATTCCTCTCACCTTTGTCAGGATTTGTAATGATAGTCTATGCTCATCTTTCCATGGAGTTCGCTCTGGAATAGTTGTCAGGGGGATACCAACTGTGGGCAGATCGGTGGTTTCTCTGTAGTGTCGTTTGGCCTGGTGGATAAAACTGCTTCTTTTCAACCGCCCCATAGCTCATTTTTCGCATCTGTTCTTCAAAGAGTCGCCTGGCAAGCTGAGGAACTTTTCTGCTTGTATTGGCGTTTTTGTATCTCTACACTCTCATCGATGCTTGTGTCCTCACCAACTTCTCCATTTCCAATATAGGGGTTGATCTCATCTCACCTGTGGTGACTCTAAGTGCTTGATTTTGCACCTTGTCCAGCTCTTGTAGTGTGGTTTTGTATGCAGAACACCACGCAGGTGACCCGTATTCCAGGTGTGGTTGTATGCTCAGTTGATCAATCAATCAATCAGGTGCTGCCTCCACAATGAAGGTTGGCTGCAATGGATATCCAACACTGTCTGTCTCTTCCTTGACTGTACATTCCGTCAGGCTGATGTTCGTCATCTCTTGATGTTATCTTCCCCCTTGTATCGTTGTCTACCTCTTGCTCGCTTGCCCTCAACCTTGCCTTCCAGTATGGTTTTTATAAGAGTATCATGTCTTTTAACATGGCCGAAATATTTCACTTGCGTTCCTCTTTATTTCTTTCATCAACTCTCTCTCTCTCTCTCTCTCTCTCTCTCTCTCTCTCTCTCTCTCTCTCTCTCTCTCTCTCTCTCTCTCTCTCTCTCTCTTCATTGCCTGTTTTTCTAGAGCCTCTGCATTTGATTGTTTTTGTTTCCATGAAACACGACATATTCGTCTGGATATCCACATCTCCAGGGCTTCTATGCGACTTACTAGTTGCTTGTTCAATGTCCAGGCTTTCGCACCATACAGTTGCGTTGAATGTACATCGCATTTGACAATTCTCATTTTTAATGCTTATTAATCTCTCTACATGTTAATACTGATTTCACGCTGTTGAAAGCATTTTTGGCCATTCCTATTCTCTTTTTGATTTCTATTTCTCAGTTGATAAACTTTGCTAAGTATTTTCCCATTGGCTCCCCATGTAGTTCCACTTAGTGTTTTCAGGTTGGCTGTTTTCCTTCTAGTTTTTGCTACCGCTTTGTTGACGTGCTTTCTCCATGACAGCCTGCCACCAAATGTTACTCCAAGGTATTTTTGTTCTTTATCTTCTCTAATGGGTATTCCATTTATCTGGATGATCCCTGCCTTTTGTTTCGGCGAGAAAGTAAATAGAGTGGTGCTGCACGTCTCAGTGTTTATGCTGACACGCCATCCATTTGCCCATGCAACAAATGCATCTACCGCTCTTTGTAGCAATCTGGTGGCCACTGATGCATGTTCATTTGTGCTCCATAGAACCAGGTCATCGGCGTACATTGTCGCTTTAATTCCATGCGGTAGATTAGCAACAAGATCGTTGATGAAGATTAGAAAAAGTGTGGGGACAAGACTCCGTCCTGGGGAAAACCGTGGCGCAGTAGTACTTTCTTGCTCTTGAGTCTGTCTGTCTGTACTCGGGCTCTTCTGTTGTGGAAGTATGCATTTGTATATTCTTCCATTCACTTTATAGTTTCTCAGTTTATTCATCAGACCTTCTTTCCAGACTTTGTCAAAGGCTTTCTTCAGATCTATCCATGCAGCAAGCACCAGCTTCTTCTCTTTGAATGCATCCTCAGTTACTTAAATCTTCCGTAGAGTAGCACTGCCTTCACCCTGAAGGCTGTTTTCCTTTGTAATGTACCATTGCAGTCTGTGATTTCTGTAGCTGCAGGCAATGGAACTATCTTGTGGAACACTGCCTAGGGTCCAGCAGTTGCACTTTTGCTGCAGTGCTGATGAATGCACCAGCTACTGTGGTATTTATGCAAGTATGGGCACTGACCCCAACCCCGCCCCGGCTACATAACAGCAACATATGGAACCCGGCTCGAATTTGCATTGGGACATATGTTTAAGACCCACCCAGCCGGCTCTGTGGCCAAGGAGTTACGGGCGCAGTTCGTAATCCCGCATACCGCGTTCGAAACACATATGCGGGCGATTTGGCAGCACACCGCCCTTGCGTTGGTTTTTGTAAAGTGTGTATGAATGCTGGTCGTTTACAAAGCAATGGCAGACTTTTACTTTTTTTTTGCATATCCTTTATAGGAGGACATGGCAGTCAACACCAGCATTTCTGCCGTTGTGATCGCTTGGCAAGTTTACTTTTAGTAGTTTGCCACTGCTTTCTGAACGACTGGCACCGATACCAGCCCAAAACCAACGCAACGCTGTCTGCTTCCAAATCGCTCGCAGCTGTGTTTCGAACGCTGGTATACGGGATTACGAACCTCGTTCGTAAATCCTTCGCCACGGAGCCCGGCAATGGCAGAACGTAAATTTGCCAAGAAATCACAAACAGCCAAACAAAATACTGGGGTTGACTGCGACGCCCTTTAAAGGATATGCAACTAACTAACCCAGCCTAAGATGTGTACCGGGAAATCTATTGCACAATAAGGGAACTGATGATACACAGACAGACATGCAGACAGGTATACAGACACGAACGATCAATCGATAGACAGACAATTTGGAATTGGCTTTTGGTTATGGGCAACGTCCATTGCCATTGCGTGCGGGTATCGCCATGACTGCTTCAGTCTCCGTTCATAGATTACACAAGAGGAATTTTAGCACAGCGCCACGAAATCCGTGTAACACAGTAAGTATCCAGATATTTTCGTATGAAAATTGACTGATGTATAGAATGAACCCACTTCCCCGTCATCATCCCATATGAAGTTTACCAACCAGCGTTGAAAGCCTTTCGGCCACGCTGACCTATGTGCAGAAAATATGGAGTTTGACGTTATCACGAATTTCGCTTTAAAAGACACTCTGCTGATCTCACTAAAAGCTTTTGGAATTCATCACGACACATGGGAGACTGCCAAAGACCGAAATTCGTGGCGTGCATCATTATATGCAAGGATGTAGTCACTTGTGAAGCAAACAGGACTGCAAGAGCTGTGAAGAAAAGGCTGGACAGAAAAACCACTGCAGGAGATCCTCCTCCTGGAAAGTCAAGCATTCTTTGCCCACATTGTCAAAGAACATTTCCAGCCAAAATAGGCCTTACCAGCCATCTTGGGACACATGGCTCCATACTTTCAACTCCACTGGATGAAATGAATTGTCATCATTATTCTTGATGGACAAACACCAATCACGAATGTGAAGCTAAAGGAGGGGACAGGACGTGTTTCAGAGAATCAAGAGGTGTAGAAATCACGCTGGCACTGGATACGACATACATTGAGACAATTTGATATTACGAGGAGGATTCACGTGAAAACCTTAACAGTGTGATAGAAATTACAATAACAGTGCGGTTTTCTTGTAATATTTCAATATTGTTGCCAAGGATGCCAGGAGTGTTGAAATGTGACATCACGGCGCAGACGGACACGGTGACGTCATAATGATTCTTTAAAGATGGCCGCCCCACTTTTGACATGCACAAAGAGGAACAGCATTCTGTTATCCTAGTTTTGATCAGTGAAGGTGTGAAACTTATAAAAATTCATCAAGGAATAAAGGTCCAGCATGGTGATGCATGCCTGTCAGTCCAGCAAGTGTATCAGTGGAGTAGGTAGTTTCAAAACGGCCTGATTTCTATGAGGAGTTACAGCATGTGGTGTATGAGTAGTTACACAAGAGAATATTTTTCCACGGGAATCCAAGCACTTTATCGGCACTGAAAGAATTTGCACTTAACGCAGTGCTGACTACATCGAAAAATGATACAGTTGTTCTGTACTTTTTCAGAATATATCTACACACCAAAAAAAAAAAAAACACACACACACAACGAAAGCATTTAAAGTTTTCATGTGAAGTCCTTCTCGTAGTATAAGTTGAAAGTTATGTCGCCGGAATCCACAAGTCGCATGAGACCTAAAAACTCACGGAGAAGAGAACTATAGACAGATGAATCATAGGGGAGGGCATGGAAAACTCACGGAGAAGAGAACTATAGACAGATGAATCATATGGGAGGGCATGGAAAACTCACGGAGAAGAGAACTATAGACAGATGAATCATATGGGAGGGCATGAAAACTCACGGAGAAGAGAACTATAGACAGATGAATCATATGGGAGGGCATGGAAAACTCATGGAGAAGAAAACTATAGACAGATGAATCATACGGGGAGGGCATGGAAAGGAACAGCTGGATAAAGGGCGCGTGGCATGTTTTTTTTTAGATCTCGAGCGTAGTTCATAAATGTGCTACTTCTTTTAGTATAACTGAACGGATTGTTTTATCTATCTATCTATCTATCTATCCATCCATCCATCCATCCATCCATCCATCCATCCATCCATCCATCCATCCATCTATCTATCTATTCATAGGGTGGGTAGACAGATGGACAGACAGACAGATGAATAAGTAGACAGACAGACAGACAGATGCGTGGACAGATGGTTTGACAGACATATGGATGATTGGATAAACAGACAGATGGCTGGGTGAAGAAATGTATAGACACATGGATGGGTGGACAGATGATGAGTAGACAGACAGTTGGATGGGTGGACATATTGACGGATAGACATGAATGAATGGATACATAGACAGGTAGATTGATATGTGAACATATGGATAGACAGGCAGATGGATAGTTGGACAGATGAATGAGTAGAATAGACAGACACACTGCTGGACAGATGGATGAGTGAAAAAAAGAGACATGTCGATGCTCAATAGACAGAAAGATGTATGGACAGAAAGGCAGACAGACAGTCGACTTCCATGGACAGCCCAGACGATGTCTCTCTATGTGTCTCAACTGAAGAGCCGGGCCAGTCGAGGTCCAGACACAGGATCTGTGAGAATTCACGCGCAGAGGGGGGGGGGGGGGGGAGGAGGGGCGGGGGGTGGGGAGGAGGAAACCGCTTTCACCGAAGTGTCGTCCCCCCCTCCCTCGCCCTTCGCTTTATCCCTCAGTTGACATTTGCTAGGATCGGCGGTTTCTTTGGAAACGGCCTGTCTCCTAGCGGAGGGTGAGTTGGCTGGACGTGGAGGGAGACGAGGGAGTCTTAACTGCTCGCCCTGACAAGCCGGGACTAGAAATTGGACTACAGGTTTATGTGGGTGGGTCCATTTGGAGGAGGGGTGAGTGTGTCGTTATGGTTAACACGCCTTTCTGTCGGTGCAGAGGTTCATCATCATCAAGTGCCCTGCCAGCTGTTGTAGGCGTTCATTTCTCTCCACAGATCGGTAGGCGTTCATTTCTCTCCACAGATCGCGGTCTTTAGTGTTCTGGATCATTTCTGCTGATATTCCTCCATACCACTGTCTCAGTCAATCCAGCATCAACTCCCTAGGTTGGCCTCTGCCTCTCTTCCCATTGATCTTTACAGTTGTCGCGATATTCTCCGATGTCTCTCTTCTCACCACATAACTAATGATAGTTGTTTGCCTCTTTCTTATTGTTGTATATAATGTTCTAGTTTTATTAAGCACTTCCAGACAATCGTTGTTAGTTACTCTGGCAGTCAAAGGAATTCGCAACATTCGTCTTAGGAACTATATCTCAGTTGCTTCCAAGTTGTTCCTAATTTGTTCATTTACATTCCAAGATTCACTGGCATACAGCTAAATGGTTCAGCACTTCAGCACTCTCATCTTACATTCAATAATAATGACTTATTGCATAGGATATTCTTCATTTTCTGAAATGCAGCATTTGCTTGCTCTACTCTGCTCTTAATCTCTGTTGTGCATCTTCCATCTGATGTTACAAATGTCCCTGGGTATTTAACATTATCCCTTCTATTTCCCTGTCTGTGCAGTGGTTATGTATTCGGATTCTTTTCGAGGCGGGGATGTTGTAAAATCTGACTTCAGATCGCAAGTTGACCCAGACTAAAACTGGTCATCATCCTCATTATCATCAGTATTATCATCATCTTCCAGTTTTGCCGGCAAGCGTACTGGGGAGAGTTAGTTGGCTTTCCAGCGCCCGATGAGTGGCACTGGATAGTGTCATTCCGTGTGATTGTACAATGTTTTTGATGTCGTCAATCCATGTTCTTCTCTGGCGTCCTCTTGCTCTCGTATCAGATTTTCTTTGATGTAGGCCAGTGCTGGTAGCTGATTGTGTTGCATTCTAACGACACGACCGAACATTTGATCTTCTGTCTTTCAATATATGTGACACAAGGTGTTGA
This sequence comes from Cepaea hortensis, assembly GCA_963921405.1. NCBI lineage: Eukaryota > Metazoa > Mollusca > Gastropoda > Stylommatophora > Helicidae > Cepaea > Cepaea hortensis. The sequence goes on from OY992876.1 coordinate 423,503,505, forward strand.
TCCCACTGATTGTCTGATAACATCATTCTTACTCGGTCTCGATAGTTCAGTTGGCAGCTCTTCTCAAGCACCTCATTTAACATTTGTACCCACCCACCCACCCACACACACAGCCACCCACACACACACACACACACACACACACACACACACACACACAACATGATGGAAATGTACGACGGGATAATGTCACTATCCAGACCCGATTGGTCTACGAACATAAGAGTCTGCCACCGTATACCCAATATAACTATAATGGGTTATTTGTCTTACTTGACCACTATAAGAGTGGGTGTACTGCTTCTGGTTTTTTTTTATTCCATGTCCTTATTGTGCGCTTTCTCAAATTCCATTTCTTTCATTTTCCGTTTCATGTAAATCTTCTTCCTCCTTCTCTTTGCTTGCTTCCTTCTTCTCTTTCTTCTGGTTTCTTTCGTTTCATCTTTTTCCTTGTTTCTTCTGTATCTTCTTCTTCTTCTTCTTCTTCTTCTTCTTCTTCTTCTTCTTCTTCTTCTTCTTCTTCTTCTTCTTCTTCTTCTTCTTCTTCTCTTTCCTCCTCCTCCTCCCCCTCCTCCTCTTCTCCTTCTTCATCTCTACTATCTTCCGAAACTGCCACGGCTACCCGCTACCGCCTCCTCTCTCTCCATCCTTGGCTCGCTTTCTCTTCGTGTTTCTCTCCCACCCACCGTCCTGTTTTCTCTCCCTCCCCCCCCCCCCCCCCCCCCCCCCCGTTTTCTGTCAAGCTGCCCATCACTGTCATCAATACTTTCTTGTTTCAATGCTTTCTGTGTCGCTACGACACCTCACCCTCGCCTCCTATCCTCTCATTCTCCACTCATTTCATCCTCCGTGTGTGTATTCCCACTTGTACATATTATCCATCCATTGTTTCACTGACATTTTCAGTGAAGCAATTTCAGGACAAAATATGCGCACGACATGACATTCAAGATAAATCCCTCAATTGTAAATGCCATAGGATAATTTTTGTTTCCATCAAATGTTTAATCCTGGATTTAATGTTTGTTTCTTTCCATTCATCTTATTCTTCTCCTGTGTTATTTGTACATTCCTCGCTTTCATTGCAATCTTCTCTTGTTTGATTCTTCTTCTTCTTCTTCTTCTTCTTCTTCTTCTTCTTCTTCTTCTTCTTCTTCTTCTTTCTTCTTCTTCTTCTACTATTCTTAGGGCTGCTGTTGATGCTGCTACTACTACAGGAACACCAGCCAACTACTACTGTTACTGCTACTACCACTGCTGCTATTATTGCTGCTACTACTACTACTACTACTACTAACTACTACTACTACTACTACTACTACTACTACTACTACTACTACTACTACAAGAACATGAATGAATACTACTACTATACTACTACTACTACTACTACTACTACTACTACTACTACTACTTACTACTACTACTACTACTACCACTACTACTACTACTACTACTACTACTACTGCTGCTGCTACTACTATTACTACTACAAGAACAAGAATGAATACTATTACTATACTACTACTGCTGCTACTATTTCTAATTTATGGGACTGCTGTCGCTACTACTACGCATACGACTATTACCACTACTACAACAACTACTACTACTACTACTACTACTACTACTATACTACTACTACTACTACTACTACTACTACTACTACTACTACTACTACTACTACAAGAACATGAATGAAATACTACTACTACTATACTACTACTACTACTACTACTACTAATACTACTACTACTACTACTACTACTACTACTAACTACTACTACAAAAACAAGAATGAATACTATTACTATACTACTGCTGCTACTATTACTAATTTACTGGGACTGCTGTCGCTACTACTACGCATATGGACTATTACTACTACTACTACAAACAACAACTACTACTACTACTACAAACTACTACTACAACTACCTACAACAATAAACAACAACAACAACAACTACTACTCCTTCTACTACTACTACTACTAACTACTACTACTACAAGAACATGAATGAATACTACTACATACTACTACCAACTACTACTACTACTACTACTACTACTACTACTACTACTACAAAAACAAGAATGAATACTATTACTATACTACTGCTGCTACTATTACTAATTTACTGGGACTGCTGTCGCTACTACTACGCATACGACTATTACTACTACTACAACTACTACTACTACCGCCACAACCACTATTCTACAACTACTACTACCTCCGGCACCATTACTGCAACAACTACTACCACCACAATCACTACTACTACCACTACAACCATTACTACAACAACTACAGCTACAACCACAACCACTACGACTGCAACGTCCACTACTACCACCACACCACTACTAATACAACTACTACTACCACCACTACTACAACAACTACTGCTATACCTCTGACGAGCAACCGAACCTGTGTATATCAGAATCGTGCTATAAATTATAAATGGTGCGTTTCAAAATTAACCATGGCCCACTGGTTTGTGTTGTCCAATCTTTTGGCTTCCATCTGTCGAGAGACTGTCACCTCACTCAGCGTGTACTCTGACCCTCTAAGTTTCGCGCCCTTGTCTGAGAAACTCAGACTCCCTGATCCCCTACCCACGGATCATGTAGTTGTATCCCATCATTCTCGTAAAATCCCATGCCAGTTTTGTCTTGAATTGAACCCCGCCTGCCAAAATCAGATTCGAACGTCCTGCATTCACACCACTTCTCCCGAAATTATCTAATACAACGAAATACTCAGAATGGCAATCTCACTACTGACTGAAAGGGAGGGGGATTGAATCTTGGAGACATCCCCAACCCCCTTCATCTTCCTGTGACCTCCCTGTTGGCGGCCTGGGGTCTGGCATTGGGGTCGCGTGCCGACCCGGTCGATTACAATCGAATAATACCCATTCAGCAAGTGATCCCTCCCAGGCTGACCTTTAGGACATAAACCTGGTCTCCGCGGGAGACTAACCTTTCTTTCTTTCTTTCTTTCTTTCTTTCTTTCTTTCTTTCTTTCTTTCTTTCTTATTTCTTTCTTTCTTAGTTTCTTTCTTGTCTACCCTTTTCTGTTTTCTTCTTTCTTTCTTCTTTCTTTTATTCTCTTTCTCTCTTTCTTTTTCTTTTTCTTTTTTTCTTTCTTTCTTTCTTTCTTTCTACTTTCTTTATATAACAGAGAATTATGCCCACAATTCTATAGTAGCTTCGGTATCATGGTTGTTATTATCATCGTCATCGTCGTCTTCTTCTTCTTCTTCTTCTTCTTCTTCTTCTTCTTCTTCTTCTTCTTCTTCTTCTTCTTTCTTCTTCTTCTTCTTCTTCTTCTTCAAAGACTTTTAATATATAACTACTACTCCTACTACTACTACTACTACTACTACTACTACTACTACTACTACTACTACTACTACTACTACTACTACTACTACTACTACTACTACTACTACTGTACTACTACTACTGCTACTACTACTATTTCTATTGCTGCTGCTGCTACTACTACTACTACTATTACTACTACTACTACTACTACTACTACCACTGTACTACTACTACTGCTGCTACTACTACTATTTCTACTGCTGCTGCTGCTACTACTACTACTACTACTACTACTACTACTACTACTACTACTACTACTACTATTACTACTACTACTACTACTACTACTACTACTACCACCACTGTTACAGCAGCTATTACTACTTCTACGACTGCTGGTACTAATAACTATATTACAACTGCTGCATGGTAATACTACTACTGCTATTGTTGTTGTTGATGTTGTTGCTGTTATTCTGCTGCTGCTGTTGCTTCATTAGCATATACACACAACGCTTTCACCACAATTATCTCCATCTCTATCAACACACGCTAGTCATCTACATGATCTTGCAGTCAACTCTATCATTTACTAGCTCTTTGTGATTAATAGTTAATTTGGTTCAGTAGTTTGCCATAACTTTCTGATCAGCCGACGACTAGTCATTACTGCCTATAGAACCTTGCGGTGTAGGACAGGGAGGTCTTGAGTCTGAGGAATTAAGGCCGCATGGCTAGTGCAGTCGCCGCGAACTGTGCAGGTTAGGATCTTACCCCCCCCCCCACCCCACCCCGCGTCAGAAAACAATCCGTCACCTCACCAAGGATTCTAACCCGAGTCTCCCGAATGAGTGCCCCACGTTCTAGTCACGGCATACGGTGTGTTTCCAAATCGTCCGCAGCTGGTTTCGAACCCTGGACTCAGTAAGTCGAGGGATTGCGAGACTAACCACCGATGCTCACATTAGCAAGTACACAATGACATTCACCACAATTATTTCCTTCTCAATCAAGCACATATGAATATCATTAGCTCGTAACTGCAGGACTGCTGGGTCTAATGCAGGCTGGTCTCCCTCAGTTAAAACAAGTAACACAATGTGTATGCTCAGGAAGATCAAGATAGGTTGGATCCGAAGACATTGGTTGGTGTCTCTGGGGCGGTAACGGCTGACAAAGATTTGTTTCATTTTCGTGCCAGGGCATGTGAGTGTACAGGGAAATAAGCAGGCTGACAGGCTTGCGGGTAAGGCTACTGTGGAAGGCGGACGAGCCATGGACCAGGCAGACATTCTGAATGCTCGACGAGGTGTAAGTCATCAAGTGATGACTGTGAATCTACAACCATAGTCAGACTGCGAGAACAGCAAGTTAAAAGAGGTGTGACCAAACAAGAACACTACGCAGGAAGCTAAAGAAGATTAATAATACAACACAGAACTGGTGTCGTTATCCGCTACATGCTGCGGAATTTACTGAGGAGGGAATCCAAGGATTTGCTAAGGGGGTGATCCGAGCACTTATGGACTGAATGTTCAGTGAGGATGATCTGTCGACTAACTAACTAATTAGAGCAAGAATCGATATGGCGAAGGTAGCCTTTTGCCAGATTTTTTTTTTTGGGGGGGGCGGGGGGGGGGGGGGGGGGGTTCACATATCCTTTACAGGACAGCGCTGTCAACATCAGCATCTTTCAGCTTATTGTTGATTTATTGGCAAGATTACGCTCAGTAGTTTGCCGTTGCTTTCTGAGCGACCGGCTCACATACCCTGTAAGTTACCGACGCTGACAGAACCGCTACCGATTCTAGCGCACGTCACATTACTTACGAGAGTATACGGGATTACGGAGAAATTCGTGTAACCCCTAGACCAGAGAGACTGCCTCTTTTGCCAGATACTGACCAATAAAATGATGTCAATTGCAACGAGAGTGTTGAAGTGCTACATAGAACGTGTACTTTTGTATGGATGTGGGACGTGGACAATGGGAAGACAAGCTGAAACACATCTAATAACAGTGGGAATGTGGTTTCTGAATAAAATGCAAAGAATACCATGGACAGACAGAAAAACCAACGAGCAAGTCATATAAGAAGCAAATGAGAACAGTAAACTGATTAGTTAAATTAGACGTAGACAGTCAATTTTTTGGGCACGTTATGAGAAGAAATAAATTGGAGAACTTGGTGACGACGCAAGATTGAGGTGAAATAAACACGGGAAAGAAGAGAAGTGTCGCACAAAACACGAACTCCGTAGCTCCAGTGACGACCCCCAGAAATCTCCGAGAAAATTGCACTTGTGAACCCAACGACGTAACCCGGAATCGAACCCACTATCTTCTGAGCGTCAGGTAAATGGCATAACCACTTTGCCACGAATCCCACTCCCCCACTTCCCCCCCCCTCTCCCCCACTTCCCCCCCCACTCCCCCTCCCCCATGGAACAAAGGATGTCACACACCCCCCTTAAGTTAAAACTAAAGTCGCTTAAATGTCTACAGGGTCGACTTCATTGCACCGGGTTTTTATCCTTTACGCCTCAGTCTCTTTCCGCAGCGCGGAAAGCGTCGCAAAAAGCACGAACTCCGTAGCTCTAGCAACGACCCTTCGGAGTCTCCGAAAAAAATGCACTCGTGAACAGAAGGATGCGACCCGGAATCGAACCCACAACTTTCGGACCCCGAGTCAGACGGCTTGAACACTTCGCCACGGAGACTCCCACGCCCCTATGTTAAATATTCCTATGGACTACAATCCCTTTCAACATTAATTTCCGAAATGTGACTGATTTGGTCACCGGATTATTAACTGATACAAGTGCCACGGGATGATTAATCGTCTCAAACGAATTCCCGTATCTGCCATGGGCTTATATACAGAAGTTTCCCTTATACAGCCCCCATTAATCGCTCTGTGGCGAAGGGATTTGCGTATGCTATTCGTAATCTTACATACCTCTTTCGATACACAGCTGCGGATGATTTGGCTGCAGACCGCCCTGTGTTTTCATACAATGGTATGAATACCGGTCGTTCAGAAAGCAATGGCAAATTACTGAACGTAAACTTGACCAGAAACAGACAAACAGCCAAAATTTGCTGGGGTTGACTGCCACGTCATGTAAAAGATATGCAAATAGATAGATTATTCAACATGTCTGCAATCATGTTAACGACTGTTAAGTCAAACTGTCACACCCCCCCCCCCCCCCCCCTACTTCCCATTTTCCTCCATCCATCTATGTTTGGTACAAATCTACTTTTTGTTTGGCACTGAATGTTTTTATTTGTTTAATTGTTGCGCTCGCTCACTCTCTTTGAACTCAAGCGTAGTTTATACACACTACTTCTAGTAGCACTGGTCTGAATGTTGCTTGTGGATTAGCTTTCTCTATTATCAGTGTCCCTCGCCATCAGGTGAACCCACTCCGACTTCTAAGGTACTTGTAATTTTCGTCCCCAAGTCAAGGACGAGAAGTCAACATTTTAGTCCAACCGACCTGTGCAAGTTGAGGCTGGGATGAGTCCTGATTATAACTTCTTTTCTGAGTTTGAACGGGGTGGGATCATGGAAAAATCAGCCAACCTACATTAGTTTCTCCAGTGGAGATACCCTCGCCAACAAAGTTGAGAACCAGCCAGAAGAGAATTTCGCTTCGCCAGCATCCGATCAGCTGATCGCTCGCGCCGCCACCGGTCTGGGGTTGGGCGAAACCAGCGACACGTCTGCCGCCGCAGCCGCAGCAGATCCTCCGCCTCACACACCAGCCACTGGTCTGGTTACCCAGTCTCTCTCTCCCTCTCGACTTCGCCGGTTAACGGGATTCTGTCCTATTCTTACCGAGTCACAATGCTATGAAGACACTTAATTTCTGTGCTGGGAGTCTTAATACCGTCTCCATCACGTTTCAACACTGGACAGTGTATTTATTGATAACGTTTCCAATACTTAACTACCGCCACGTATCTCACAGAATACTGCTTGTTCACCAGATTGACACAGTGACCCGGACTTGTGTCCTGTAATGAGATCGAGGTATGTAGTGATCTATAAGTATTTGTTGGTGGCAGGAAAGCTGTCTACTTCGTGCTGTTCGAGTTGCTGTGCTGTGGTTGTACCGGATTTGGGGGTAAGTAGATGGTGTTTCCTATATGTGTTTATTTTCTGTTTAATTTTAGTCGTTACCATAAACATCGTTATTATTAAGTGCTTTGCAACCTGGCGTGGGCGATCACGCCACTTTACATCCTGCCATGTATAACATATTGTTCAATTTCGTATTTCATGGAAACAGAAACAATCAAATACAGAGGTTCTAGAAAAACTGGGAATGAAAAGAGGGTTGATGAAAGAAATAAAACAGAGACAAGTAAAACACTTCGGCCACGTTAAAAGACATAACACTCTTATAAAATCCATATTGGAGGGAAGGTAAAGGGCAAGCGAGCAAGGGGTAGACAACGATACAAGTGAGAAGATAACACGAAGAGATGGACGAACATCAGTCTGATAGAATGTACAATCGAGGAGAGAGAGAGAGAGAGAGAGAGAGAGAGAGAGAGAGAGAGAGAGATTCATTGCAGCCAACCTTCATTGTGGAGACGACACCTGATTGATTGATTGATTGATTGATTGTGGATGCTCATGACAGTTGTCAATGTATGTATATGAAAGTGTGGGAGTCTGTGTATATTAATATGGGCGACTGCGTGAAGCAGAGTGCGCGTGCGTGCGTTGTTTAATGTATTATTATTGAGTGGGAGCATAACTGTGAGAGTTTGTGTAAATGATGTAAGTATGTATGCATGTATGTAGTATGCATGTATGTATGTATGCATGTATGTATGTATGCATGTGTTTATGCATGTGCGTGTGTACATGTGTCTGCCTGCCTGCCTGTTTAGCTCATAACACTCTAATTAATATGCATTGTTTATGTTTACGACATTCATTTAACAGTGTTGTTCTTTCCTATGTGAAACATTACATGCACAATAGATAATTGATGAACGAAATATGAGCGATTGGAAGGACCAATGTAAGACGGGCCTGCGTGCCTAATGTGTGACCCTTTGGGGGGAAAAAACGCCATGTTTATTTTTACTTTAGAAATTGCATGCCCTTTTCAGAACTTTACGATAAACCCCAGCTCTGGGTTGAATCTATAGGCAATTTTACGTTCAGTAGTTTGCCATTGCTTTCTGAATGAGACGTCAATGTTGAAGTCTAAATTGGCGCGCGTAGAAAACAATCCAGCTACCTCGTTATCAGCGCACCGGAAGTTTAAGAGTTATACGCCATGAGGTGTATTAGTGTTGGCCACACCGTGGTCAATATAACGCCGTGGTCAATGTAACGCCGTGGTCAATATAACGCCTTGGTCATTGTGACGCCGAATTCAATATAACGCCGTGGTAAATATAACGCCGGAATCAATATAACGCCGGGGTCAATATAACAACGTGGTCAATATAACGCCGCGGTCAATATAACGCCGTGGTCAATATAACGCCGTGGTCAATATAACGCTGGGGTCAATATAACAACGTGGTCAATATAACAACGTGGTCAATATAACGCTGTGGTCAATATAATGCTGTGGTCAATATAACGCCTTGGTCATTGTAACGCCGAATTCAATATAACGCCGTGGTAAATATAACGCCGGAATCAATATAACGCCGGGGTCAATATAACAACGTGGTCAATATAACGCTGTGGTCAATATAACGCCGCGGTCAATATAACGCCGTGGTCAATATAACGCCGTGGTCAATATAACGCCGTGGTCAACATAACGCTGGGGTCAATATAACAACGCGGTCAATATAACAGGGTGTGTAACGAAGCGTATTCAAAGAAGACTAACGGAGTCCATTGGTACTTTACAAATAGTCTTTATTTCTGGCTGATGACAATTCTGGATATCACAAGATGTCTTCCCTCTTCCAGGCCCCGATGTAAACTTGCCCCTTCACAACCAACTACGTCACGACTTGAGCATCTCTCCTCCCATTCCATCTCGATGCTCAATCGTGCTGTAGCCTTTTCCCACCTAACACTAATACCTAACTTCTGTTACAGGGTGGTCAATATACCACCCCACCCCTCCCCAACATATGCAACATCGCCCGGCAGCTAATAGTGCCAGTTCTGTGTTGATTGACGAGGCACCTCACTCTCCGATATGCCTCTCGTGTCTGGCCGTGCCAATTCCTACTCCCGAGTCTCTCATTCTTTACGACTATGTGGATTTACTGGCGTCAAAGTTCTCCGCTCTCCACATCTCTCTAAGGGCGTTTATAACTTCGACACAATCCATGTGTTGATCCATTGCAGGGAATGCAGAGCCAGCAAGTTCAGCTCGTCCATTTCACTCAACTCCCACATGTCCAGGAACGACGATGAAGGGACTCTATGGACAACTTCTTATTTGCTTGTTGTAATGTTGTTTATCTCTGTGGTACATCTTCCTTCTGATGTTATCTGTGTGATCCATCTTACATCTGATATTATCTGTGTGATCCATCTTACATCTGATGTTATCTCGGTGGCTATCTTCCATCTGATGTTATCTCTGTCGTACATCTTTCGTCTGATGTTATTTCTGTGTTACCTCATCCATTTGATGTCTCTTTGGTACATCTTCCATCTGATGTTATTTCTGTGGTACCTAATCCATTTGATATCTTTTTGGCACATCTTCCTTCTGATGTTATCTATGTGCCTAGAATACTTGAATTTCTTTCATCATCATCTAGTGCCTTGCCACCTAGCGTAAGCGTTCATGTCTCTCCACAGATCTCGGTCTTTGGTGTGCTGGATCAACTCTGCTGATGATATTCCTCCATGCCACCATCTCAGTCCATCCAGCATCGTTTCTCTTGGTCTGCCTCAGCCTCTCTTCTTCTTGATCTTTCCAGCCGTCACGATGTTCTCCAATGCCTCTCTTCTCATCACAACCCCAGAAATAGCTGTTTGTCTCATTCTTATTGTTGAATATCGTTGTTAGTTACTCTGGCGCTTTCTTAATTTCGTTATCTACCCCAAATTAATACCATTGACTTTCACTGCAGGAGGGGATTCAAATGAACACCTTTAATTTTTCTTTCACTGTTTGAGTGGACCAAACAGATGGAAATCACTTGGGGCTAAGTCTGGCGAGTACGAAGAATGTGGTAAAAACTGAAAGTGGAGGTCTTTGATGGTTTCAACCATTGCACAGGCAGTATGGGGTCGAACACTGTCATGTTGCAAAAGGACGCCTTTACTCAGAAGTCCACGTTGTTTGGACTTGATTGCGGGTCAAAACTTCCTACTCGATCCATACACTTCCTGGACTGGCATGCATGCATCACCATACTGGACCTTCATTCGCCAATGAATTTCTACAGGTTTCACCCCTTCACTTATCCAAAGACGCATAACAGAATGCTGCTCCTCTTTGGCGCATGCCAAAAGTGGGGTGATCATCTTTAAACTGCCCTTATGTTTGTCTGCACTGTGATGTCGCATGTTAACACCCTTGTCATCCTTGACAATAATATTGACAGGTCACAAGACAATGGGATGGCTATTGTAATTTATATCACACTTTTAAGGTTTTAATTTGAAGTCCCCTCGTATATCCAATTAAATTAAGTTGCGTGGGGAAAACTACTGTATATAAATCACTGGCAAATACGGGAAGACGCCTGAGACGATTAATCATTCCATGACAATTAATCAGTTAAACAGCTTTCATAAGCTGTGTCTGCGAAGATCCTTGCTATTAAGTGGCAAGACAAAATCACAAATACTGAAGTATTGGAAAGATCGGGTTGTGTGATGTATTGTTCCATGCTCAGTCTTAGTAGACTCAGATGGATAGACACATTAGGAGGATGGATGACGATAGAATACCAAAGGACATTTTGTTGTTGTTGTTGTTGTTGTGAATTGGAGATGGGTAAAATATCTCATTGCCAATGTGAGCACTGTAGGAATAAGGTCGACGCCTGGGCTCATCGTCTGCGAAAGTGAGGACTATGCTCATCGTCTGGCGACCTATTTCTCAGTGCATCCTGACCTAAAACACATAATGGTCCTATGACATCGCAAATCCAAGGCAGGAAATTGCATTGGGATCCGTAAAAAAATCTCGGGGTCAGTCTCTAGTACGGTAGAAAGATGTGTGTAAGCGAGACAAGAATGATACAGGCCTTGATATTGTACCATGGGAGCAAGTCGCCGCTGATCGTGTTGCATGGAGGGAAAAGATCAGAAGTGTAATAAAGACAAACATTAGAAAAATATTGCAGAAAGGTCACATAGTGAGCGTGTGAGACTTCAGATGATGCGAGATGGTAGAAGTGACCGTGCGTTCACATGTAAAGAATACCATGGATAGCGAGATAAACCAATGCGCTAGTCCTACAAGAAGCAAATGAAAACAGTAAACTGACTAGAGACATTAGACGTAGACAGTCAAGATTGTGTGTGTGTGTGTGGGGGGGGGGGGGGGGACTGAGAAGATTGATAGGAAAAGAACATGGGGAAGGCAGAGAGGTAAATATCTAGATGCCTTGACCACGGGGCATGGTCGAGACAAAAATACAGAGCTGATCCACAATTCTGGTGATCGTGTGATATGGCGAAACATACAGTTATCGCAATATGTTGGCAGTATTATGCATTGTTAGAAACACAATGTAACAAACTATCGTCTGTGAAGACGACAAGGCGCCAGTAACAGTAACCATTTTCTATCTTGCAATTATACAAGATGAGGCCCATTTTATAATTTTCTTTGTTCCTTCTGGTTTGTTGCTCTCAGGACGGCGACATCGGCATAATTAGCTGTTTATATCATCACCTCGAACTATGATCTCAATCAATATATGGCGAGGGAGTTTCGAATGCAATTTCTTATCCCGCATAACGCATTCGAAACACAACTGCGGGAGATCTGGCAGCAGACCGCTTTGCGTATGGTTTCCAACAATGGTATGAGTGCTGGTCGTTCAGAAAGTAATGGCAAACTACTGAACGTAAACTTTCCCAGGAATGACAAACAGCCAAAACATGTTGGAGTTGACTGCGACGTCCTGTACAGGATATGCAACTAACCGGCATAGTTTAGGTCACTGGGACTTTGACGTATCACGCTCTAGCTTTTCACCTCCCAGGACGCTGATAACGACGTAGCGGGATCGTTTCCTACCCGCGTCACTTGGGATGTCAACGTTGACTTCTCGTTAACAAAGCAATGGCAAACGTACAATCACATAGGAAATCAACACGTGTTTGGGGTTGATTACAACGTTATGCAAGGAACATTCCAAATGTATTTTTTACCACTTGTGGTGCGGCTTGATTTGGCGGATATGGGGGGGGGGGGGGGGGGGGGGGGCTACGCTGTCAGCCTTGAAGCTTCAAGTTCTTGGTTCGAATATCACAATAGAGCATGAAATTATACAGGATAATAATATCACACGTACCCTGATCGTTTGGGGCGTGAAGTCGAATATTTAGCCTTCACGGATAGGGACAGAGTTACGGGAGCTTTTTGATGCAGGTTATACCATGGACAGACAGAAAAATCAATGACCAAGTACTACAGGAGACAAATGACAATCGTAAATTGATTAGAGAAATTAGACGTAGACAGTCAAAAATGTTTGGACATGTTATGAGAAGAAATGGATTGGAGAACTTGGTGACAACTGGCAAGATCGAAGGGAAGAGACCAAGGGGAAGACCGAGAAGTAAATAACTAGATGTCTTGGTATGGTCGAGACAGGAACACAGAGCTGATCCACGACTCTGGTGATCGAGTGAGATGGCAGAACATGACTGCCCACGCTTATCGGCATAGCACATGATGGATGGATATAGATAATGCTCCTTGCTGTTGGGTGGTTGTCTAGAAAAAGTCGACCTGACGCGGGGTGTGGGTGGTGAGCGTGATTGCAGGTGGAGGATGTGTGGGTGGGTAGGAGATGTGTGGGGAGATGTGTGTGTGGGTGAGGGATGTGTCTTGGGGATATGTGTGGGTGTCGTGTTGTGTGGGAGGGGACATGGATGTGAATAAAGGATGTGTGGTTGGGTGTGGGTGTGCGGGTGGGTGAAGGAAATGTTTGAGGGTGGGGGACGTGTGCTTGGATGGGTGGTTGGGGTATGTGGGTGTGTAGATAGGAGATGTATGTGTTGATTAGTGGGTGAGGGATGTGTGGGTGTTAGTGGTTGAGGGATAAGTACGTGTGTGGAGGGATGTGTGAGGGGGATGAATGTATGGGTGGGAGATGTGTGTGTGGGTTGGGTGTGCGTGAATGGGAGGTGTGTGTCTGTGAATGGAGGATGTGTTGGTGGGTGGGGACGTATGTAAGGGGTGTGTGTATGGGTGGGGAGATGTGTGTGTGAGTAGGGGTGTGTGGTTAAATGATGAGTGGCTGGGGGATTGGTGGGTGGGTGGGTAGAGGATGTGTGGGTGGGTGATTGTATATGGTTATGGGTGTGTGGTTAAGGGATGTGGGGTTAAGGGATGTGTGGTTAAGGGATGTTTGGTTGCGGGATGGGTGGGTAGATGATGTGTGTGTGGGTGAGTGTGTGTAGGTTAGGAGATGGTGGGAGATATTTGTATGGGTGGGTTCGGGATCTGTGAGTGGGCTGTGGGAGATGGGAGATTATGTGTGTGGGTATGGAATTTGTTTGTGGGTAGGTACGGGATATGTGAGTTGGCGGGGAGATGTGTGTGTACGTAGGGGATGTGTGGTTGAGGGATGTGTGTTGGCTGGGTGGTTGGAGGTGTGTGGGTAGATGAGGATATGTGGGTAGGTGATTGTTGGTGGGTAATGGGACGGTTGGAGGATATGTGAGTGGGTGGGGAGATGTGTGGGTGGGGGATGTGTGCCTGGTGTGGGTGTGTGTGGTTGGGTGGGTGGGGGATATGTGGGTGAATGGGGGAATGTGTGGGTGGATTGTGGATGTGTCTCATAACATGGTATTATGCATTGTTTATGTTTACAAAATTCATTTCACAATGTTTTTCCTATGCACTATTGATGAACGAAAGATGAGTGATTGGAAGTACCGAATGTAAGACGGGCCTGCGTGCCCTTTGTTACCCTTTGAAAATAAAGTCCGTTCGTTCCGTTCGTTCCGTTCGTTCTCTGTCTCTCTCTCCCTCTTTCTCTGTCTCTGTCCCTATTTATCTCGGTCTCTCTCACTCTCCCCCTGTCTCCCTCTTATTTTATCTCTCTCTATCTTTCCCTCTGTTTCTCACTGCTTCTTTCTCTCTAGCTCTTCCTCTCTCTTTCTGTCTCTCTTTCTGTCTGTCTGTCTGTCTGTCTGTCTGTCTCTCTCTCTCTCTCTCATTCTCTCTCCTCTCTTTCTGTCTAGAAGAAGAACGATGAAGTTGGGGTGGAGGAGGGAAAGAAAACAAAAGAAGAAGAGATAGAAGAAATGGAAGATAAACAGCAAAAAGTAAAGAAGAACATGACGAAGACAACAATAATTTCGGGCACGTGACAGGCCTTGTTTCATTATTCATTGAAACGGCCTCGTTGATTGGCTAAGAAACAACTTGGAAATAATTACAACATCAATAATCTTCATGACATTCAAACCATTGCCAAGGTTATTGCAAAGGTCAACTAGCAAGGTGACAATTATCATTATCAGACAGCTGAATAAGGAAACAGGAAAAGGCAGATAGAACAGTCACTTACACAGATAGAACAGTGACTTTTGCAGACTCAGCAGTGACTTTAACAGAATGAACAGGGACTTTCACAGACTGAACAGTGACTTTCACCGTCAACAATGACTTTCACAGATAGAATAGCCACTTTCACAGATAGAACAGTGACTTTCACAGATAGAACATTGACTTTCACAGACTGAACAGTGACTTTCACAGATAGAACAGTGACTTTAACAGAATCGACAGAGACTTTCACAGACTCAAGAGTAGCTTTCACAAACTGAATAGTGACTTTCACAGTCTGAACAGTGACTTTCACAGAATCAACAGTGATTTTCACGGACTCAAAAGTGTCTTTTACAGTCAGAACAGTGTCTTTCACAGAATCAACAGCGAATTTCACAGAATCAACAGTGACTTTAACAGAATCAAAAGTGACTTTCACAGAATCAACAGTGACATTCACAGAATCAACAGTGACATTCACAGACTGTACAGTGACTTTCACTGAGTGTACAGTGACTTTCACAGAATCAACAGTGTCTTGCACAGACTATTCGGTGACTTTCACAGAATCAACAGTGACTTGCACAGAATTAACAGTGACTTGCACAGACTCAACGGTGGCTTTCACAGGCTCAATGGTGACTTTTACTGACTGAACAGTGACTTTCACAGACTCAACAGTGACTTTCGCAGACTCAACAGTGACTTTCACACACTGAACAGTGGCTTTCACAGCTGAATAGTGACTTTCGCAGAATCAATAGTGACTTTCACAGAATCAACAGTGACTTTCACAGACTGTACAGTGACTTTCACAGACTGAACAGTGACTTTCACAGATATAACAGTGACTTTCGCAGACTCAACAATGACTTTCACAGACTCAACATTGACCATCACAGATAGATCAGTGGCTTTCACAGTTAGAACAATGACTTTCACAGATAGAACAGTGACTTTCACAGACTGAACATTGACTTTCAGTCTGAACAGTGACTTTAACAGAAAAGTGACTTTCACAGAATCAACAGTGACATTCACAGACTGTACAGTGACTTTCACAGAATCAACAGTGACTTGCACAGAATTAACAGTGACTTTTACAGGCTCAACGGTGATTTTCACTGACTGAACAGTGACTTTCACAGACTGAACAGTGACTTTCGCAGACTCAACAGTGACTTCCATACACTGAACAGTGGCTTTCACAGCTGAATAGTGACTTTCACAGAATCAACAGTGACTTTCACAGAATCAACAGTGACTTTCACAGACTGTATAGTAATACAGACTGAAGTTGACCCTGAACACCCGACGTGCCCCTGTTGCTTCGAGACAAGAAAGTGCCTAGCTATAATGCCTGGGGTTTCTCAGTGTGTCTACCCAATGCTAGCGCCCTGCCCTCACCCCTTGAGTGGTCAGCTACTGAACGTTAACGCTGGCACCTTGCCGTCTTGTCAGACGATAGTTTGTAAAATGGAGTTGTACATTTCCATAGCACAAATCCTGGCCTGAATGTAGAGACCATGTGCTGTCCATGCAGCATGATCCCCGGCCTGCCTAGTTTACCCCAGATGAAAGGTAAGATCAATACATCTGGAACAAGACAAGCTACCAGATCAGCAAAGCAATGCTCTGACTGTCCGCAAGTCGTAGCTTCCATCATAGAACAGTTGCCGACCAAGACTTAGGGCCTGGTCTGCCCTGCCATGACATGTAGTCTTTAGGTTGCATTTCCTCGCACTGGGGTAAGGCGTGTACCCTCGCAGTTGCACTCCTCTGCCCGAATCCGTTGGCACATTGTGAGGTGTCGAGTTTGGTGAGCCTCGCCCATCATTCGGTGCTAACAAACAAGCAGGTAGTACCGTCTACTGTCATACGGTAGCTCAGCAATATCTGACTAAGACCTGGCACAATACATGCATGGATTATATATCAACTGGGAAACCCTTTGAGGCCACTAAGACAGTTTATAAATAAACACACATGTGTTGTTTCGCTCTCCCAGAAGAATATACTAGACAACACACTACAAAACATACAAATTGAAACCTATAGTTACCGACCAGGATTCGAACCTGTCATCTCCACACGACGCCATTGCCTCGCTGTAGGAACAAGTGTATATCGATGCATGACCTTACTGACATTGTAACTTAGGGGTGTCTACTTGGTCACTCATCGAAGTTCCTGCAGAGAGGCGCAGTCGTCATCTGGAGATGACAGGTTCGAATCCCGGTCCCCCTCTGCCGTGCGTCCACCTTGACGAGGTAGAGGGGCTTGAGCGTTCCAATGACCCCAAGAGCTATGCCGACGGTAGCACAGCTACTGGTAGGGTCACCCATGTCGGACAGGTCAAGGGAGAGGGACCAGACGAAGTGACGCACAAACCTACTGCCTTGTAGGTAGACTGGGGACAGTCAAAGGCTAGGGAAAGCATCCCGAACAAATGCTTGTCGAAATCGGATGTACTGAGCCACAGGCTTGACAAAGAAGTGCAACGTAACTTTATCATTTCATGATGCCACAGATGAAAGTTAATCGATATGGTGCTAATCCCGTGAAGTCCCATCAGGCGGTGATAGTGCCGGGCCCCCTGCCTCGAGGGGGTCCACCCATGACTACTGGTGGTCACCTTCCCCTGTGCTGTGGAGTCAAGGCACAGAGGAGTAGGTTAAGAGCTATTGACCAAACACCCCGGACACTCAACATACTACAATGGAATGCAGAAGGAGTTTATAACAAGAAAGCCTCCCTAACACAGCGTCTTCATAAAGATAGAATAGATGTGGCATGCATTCAAGAGACACACCTCAACGCCAATCGCACATTTTCAGTCGAGGGATATCAGGCCACACGTTTCGACCGCGAAGGACATAAAGGAGGAGTTGTAATACTTACACGAAATACAATACCTTGCAGCGAAGTATCTGTGATCTCTGACAACCAAACGGAAATTATAGGTGTTGATATAATGATAAAGAACGTGAAAATAAGAATTTACAATCTATATAGCCCGGCAGATAAGGATCTTACACTCTCAAACATGGAAATAACTGACACAAATTGCATTGTTGTCGGAGACTTTAATAGCCGTTCAGAAAGATGGGGATACCCAGATACTGACAAAAGAGGAGATGAAGTGGAGGACTGGGAAATAGACTCAAATCTCCATCTACTTAACAAAGCGGATGACACACCGAGCTTCTACTCCAGAAGATGGATTACCACTTCTACTCCAGACTTAGCTTTCTGCACAGGAGACATCCTCCACAAAATCGATCGCCATGTGCTGGACCAATTAGCAGGTAGTGACCACAGACCAATCAAGCTTGTAATAAATATGGAGTATGTTCCACAGGAGCAAAAGCCTTTGCCCCGTTGGAATTACAAACGAGCAGATTGGGACAGATTTGCCATACTAACAGACAAATATTGTGAAAACGTAAATACACGATATGGCAACATGAAGCAAATGGTGGAAAGTCTAAACAGAGCAATAATACAGGCAGCCACTGAGTCTATTCCAAGAGGAGCAAGGAAAAATTACAAACCATACTGGACTGAAGAACTACAATTTTTGGAGGACAAAGTTGAAGATGCTAGGAAGACCGCAGAGAGAGAACAAACAACTGAAGCGAACATCTCTCTCAAAGCCATCTCAGCAAAATATAAAAGAACAGTAAATCAAACAACAAGAGATTGTTGGAGGAAAAAACAGAAAACCTGAATTTTGACAGGGATGGAAACAAACTATGGAAACTAGTGAAAGCCATGAACAATGAAGGACCTAGAAACAAACAAATAACAATTAAACAAGGAAATTCCTTGCTTACAGGAAAAAGGGCTGCAAATGCACTAATGGAACACTATGCCAGTGCAAACCACATTGATATTACAGCCGAACAGAAGAAAGCAATCAAAGATAAACAGATGCATCATACATATACAGAGACAGCAGCAGAATATATGATGGCAAATCTAACAATGGAAGAAATGGAACAGGCAATGAATACCCTAAAAAAGAAGACATCACCAGGAAAGGATGGAATCACAAATGAAATGCTAATAGGACTAGGCACTAAGGCAAAAAAGAAACTACTAGCAGTCCTAAATTACAGCTGGAAGAGGGGAATAGTCCCACAGGCATGGAAGGAAGCTATACTAATACCAGTCCCAAAGAAAGGAAAAGACCTGGAAGAACCAAATGGCTATCGACCTATCAGTCTTCTTAGCTGTGTAGGAAAATTAATGGAACGCATTATCAATGGCAGGCTAACATGGCATCTGGAAGAAAACCAACTCTTAACACCTCACCAAGCAGGATTCAGAAAGTACAGATCTACTGAAGATCAAATAACCTATATAGCTCAGGAAATAGAGGATGCTTTCCAAGAGAAAAAGCACACACTAGCAGTCTGGATAGATTTAGAAAAAGCATTTGATAAAGTATGGAAGGAAGGACTGAAAGTAAAACTGCAAAAAATGCATGTTTGCGGGAAAATGTACAAATGGATCAGCCACTACCTTGAGAACAGAACTGCCAGGACAAAAGTACAAGGACAAACCAGCAAAATGATGCTGTTGGAGCAAGGTGTCCCCCAAGGAGGAGTTCTTTCACCAACATTATTCCTAGCATATATAAACGACATCACGGAAAATTTTCATGCCAGAGTACACACATCATCCTTTGCAGATGACCTAGCCATATGGACATCTGAAGAATATATTAGTACAGCTAACAGCAGAATACAGCAAGCCCTATTAGCGCTAGAGGACTGGTCAAAATCATGGCTAGTGAAGATAAGTGAGGAGAAAACAACATGCACAGTGTTCTCCCTCTCAACTAAAACTCAGCAACCTAAGCTGGTATTGAATGGAAAAATATTGCGCCATGAAGAAAATCCAAACTATCTAGGAGTCACCTTTGATCGTCGCCTGACATGGAAGACACAGGTTGAGAAAAATCGAACAAGAGCAAGGCAAAGAATGGCAATCATGAAAAAGCTTGCTGGTACAACATGGGGAGCAGATGAGAAAGTTCTCAAGAAGTTATATACTGGGCGGGTGAGGCCAGTACTGGAATATGGCATTGCAGCTTGGGCAACAGCAGCTAAGTCAAACTTTAACAAAATAAGTAGAGTCCAAAATCAAGGAATGCGAATCATAACTGGAAGCCTGAAGACAACGCCTATTAATGAATTAGAAAAGATCACTTGTTTACAACCAATGCAGGATAGAAGAGATAGCAGAGCCCAGCAACAAGCAGAAAATTTAGAAGATTGACAGACCACCCTATGTACAACAGATTTAATGGTTTTGGAAAGGGAAGACTGAAGCGTAGCAACTTTGTAGAAACTGCAAAACGAAGGATTAGGTCAGATTCTATTCTTAACATATCAACAGTCAAGCCCATACACAATGCACACAAGTTCCCAGCTTGGAGACAGCAGCAACTGCCTGAGATGATAGAAAACATTCCTGGTATTGAGAAAAAGAACACTCAGCATGAAACCGAAAGAAGAGAAATAACCCTAAACTACATAAAAGAACATTACCCAAGCAGGAATTGGACCCATGCATATACAGATGGATCAGCCAAAAATTCAATAGAGAATGGAGGAGGAGGAATTCTCCTAAATTTAAAAAATGGAGCGAAAAAAACACATTCAATGGCAACTGGAAAATTTTCAAGTAACTTCAAAGCGGAGGTAGAGGCTCTGAAAACTGCAGCAGAAATGCTCCTGATGGAGGAAAATAAAGAGAAGCAAATAGCTATCTTCACAGATGCAAAGTCAGCTGTCTCAATACTGAAGAGCAATAACAGCACAGAACTAACTGACCTAAGAGCAGCACTCCATGGTCTATGCCAGAAATCCAAAAAAGTTGTAATACAGTGGATCCCATCACATTGCAGTATACCTGGAAACGAAGAGGCTGACAGACTGGCAAAAGAGGGCGGACGACTACCACAGCCTGACATAGACATAACCTATAATGAGGCAAAGAGGTTGATAAAAAGCACTTATAGAACCAAATGGGAATCAGAGCATCCAGGCCATCAGAAGGATGATGCATATTACAAACTCGACAGAAGAGAACAAGTAGCAATCTTCAGACTCCGCACAGGACACAACAGGCTGAAATACCACTTGTTCAATAAACTAAAGATAGGAGATACCGATGAATGTAATTGTAGAACTGGAAAAATGACAGCAAAACATTTGCTGCAGGATTGCCCAACGTATGCAGAACAGAGAAAGATATTTTGGCCCACACCTGCTTCATTTGAGGACAAGCTCTATGGAGATATCAACAAGCTAAAGTTGACCACTTTAACTATATACAGGTTGACATTTAAAGGTGCATGAAGACCCAGAGGCATGAAATGGAATATTGCTTGGATAGCAAATCCATTACGTGGAAAGTCCAAATCAAAAGCCCATTGTGTGGGCTTCATAAAAGGTGGAAAAGTGTCCTAGTGGCACGAAATGGAATATTGCTTGGATAGCAAATCCATTACGTGGAAAGTCCGAATCAAAAGCCCACTGTGTGGGCTTCATAAAAGGTGGAAAAGTGTCCTAGTGGCACGAAATGGAATATTGCTTGGATAGCAAATCCATTACGTGGAAAGTCTGAATCGAAAGCTCACTGTGTGGATGTCATCTGCAGACTGCATACTTCTGGTTTCCGGAAGAACAGCCTATGGTGAACGGAAGGCCCAATAAACGGAAGTGAGGCTAAGCAGCCATGTGCAGGACGTGACGATTCCTTGGGTGAGCCCAGTACCAGAGCGCTATGTATCGGCTCTGCAAGTATGGAAGCCTCCTTGGATGGCGGGGAATGCCCATGGTCTGCCCCTGCCTTCCCTTGAGGGCTGACCAGGATCTTTGGCTGTTCTATATGGACCAGCTGGGATGGGGGATAACACCACAACAGTGAGAGTCAAACGTCCTAAGAAACCCCCGGGA
The DNA here is from genome assembly GCA_963921405.1 of Cepaea hortensis. NCBI lineage: Eukaryota > Metazoa > Mollusca > Gastropoda > Stylommatophora > Helicidae > Cepaea > Cepaea hortensis. Next base: position 423,525,509 of record OY992876.1, read on the forward strand.
AGGTTAACCCGGTCAACAAATGCCCGCAGAAGTCGGATGTGTCGGCCTAACGGCGCAAGAACGCAGCTCTGCTGTAAACAGGCACAACGCAATCACATCCGGAAAAAAACTCCGGATGAACGAAGAAGAAGAAGAAGAAGAATCCCGGTCGGTAACTATAGCTTTCAATTTGTATGTTTCTAGTGTGTCCTCTAGTCTCTATTTCTACGAGTTAGTTAGTTAGTTAGTCAACAGATCATCCTCATTACACATCGAACCACTCAGTCCATAAGTGCTCGGATCCCCTCCTGCGTAAATCCAGGAGCGTGTAGCGACTAACGACATTGGTTCTGTGTTGGTTTATCAATCTTCTTTGGCTTCCTGCATAGTATTCTTGTTTGGCCATCCCTCTTTTAATTTGCTGTTCTCGCAGTCTGGCCATTGTTGTAGATTCACAGGCATCACTTGGTTCTCGCAAAAGTCTTACTTCTCGTAGAGCATTAAGAATGTCAGCCTGATCCATGGCGCGTCCGCCCTCCACAGTAGCCTTACCTGCGAGCTTGTAAGCCCGCTCATTTTCTTGTACTCCCGCATGCCCTGGCACGAAGATGAAACTAATCTTTGCCAGCCGAGACCGCTCCAGAGACAGCAACCATTCTCTTCGGATCAACCCCATCTCTATCCTCTTGAGCATGCTTATTGAGTCGCTAAGGAAACATGCCATAGTGAATGTCTGTGTCTCGAGCCATGTTATTGCTTTACTTACTGCCATGACTTCCATGGTCAGGCTACTTGTGGTCTCAGCAAAAGCACCAGAGTCCTCCTTCACAATTCTCCCTCCGGCCTGAGCCATAAAGGCCCATGAGCTTCTCACACGTCGGACGACCGACCCATCTGTATAAATGACAGCATCACCGTCTAGTCTAGCGAATTCTCGAAAATCAACGCTTGTGCTTCCGCCTCCACAGCAGCCGGATTTTCTTGTCTGCATTTTCTGTCTAGTTGGATGCAAACTGAAAAGGATGTGCAGAAATCTGTTGGCATTTGTACCCACTTCTTGCCAGGTTTAAAGTCCTCAAGTGAACACACCTCTTGAAGAATGTATTCGGCTTGACCCATCCACGACTGACCTCTTTTTAACCTGCTGCCCTTCACCTTCATAATTTCAATATGCAGTGGATGTTGTTTGTTTGCGTTGACTTTTAGGCACGTGCTCTGCAAACTTGTATTCTGTCTTCAATGGTTGGAAAATCAAGACGGTAGCGCATCACCTTGCATGCTGTATCTCTTGTACATCTAAGAATAATGCGCATAGCTTCATTCTGTATCCTTTCTATCAGCTTACGTCTGAGAGTCTGGATTGCCATCGCATACTCAAAAACAGATATGACCAGCCCCTCGTATAGAAGACATAGATGGCGCTGCTCACAGTTTGCTGCCGCCATCACCCGCATCGCAGCCAAACCCAGCTTGGCCTTTCTTATCACCTGGTCTATGTGCTCATTATAAGCAAGGCTTCAATCAAACCTTTTCCCCAGGTAATTCATTGCCTGCGTTCTTTCCACCGTCTCTGAACACAGCAACCTGATTCCTATCTTTCCCCTGACGATGCACTAAAACATCGTCAGCATATGAAAATGTCCTACCAAGTCTAGTGATCTGCTCGCTGGTGATTCTCACAGTGTAGGCGTTGAACAGCACCGGAGATAATGGTGATCCCTGTGGTAGGCCAGGATATATTGGTGTTGGTTCTGAAGTCCAACTGCCACATCTAAAAACTACTTTCCTTTGGAAGAGTGCTGCACCGATCCAACTAAAGAAGAATGGACTTATATTGAGTTCAAGAAGCTGAAGCATTAAAAAATCCAATGGTCCTCAAGATCAATCGCTGCAGCAAAGGTTTCAATGCCTGAGTAGCTGAAGCATTAAAAAATCCAATGGTACTCTGTTGTACGCGTCCTTAAGATCAGTCGCTGCAGCAAAGGTTTCAATGCCTGAGTGGAAATCTTCATAGACATCATGGGCAAAAATTGCTGCATTGGTCCAGGTTTCTCTTTTTGGACGGTACCCACCCATTGTAGGTAGGAAAACACCTTGCCTTTCTAGCTGGCTTGATATTTTTCTGGCAATTAACTTCTCCAGCAGCTTGTCCATTGTATTCTGCATGGTGATTCAAGAAATTCTACGAGTGCCAAACAATACATGTGTGTTTATTTATCAGCTACGCATAGATAAGAAGAAGAAGAAGAAGAAGAAGAAGAAGAAGAAGAAGAAGAAGAAGAAGAAGAAGAAGAAGAAGAAGAAGAAGAAGAAGTCGCTTAAAAGTCGCTTAAAAGTCGACAGGGTCAATTTCATTGCACCGGGTTTTATCCCATATAGCTCGTGTAACAGTATGTGTAGTTTGGGTTATAATTAGGATCTAGTGGGGAATTAGAGATACAGCACGATTGAGCATTATGAGTGAAAGCGGAGAGAGATGCTCAATCGTGACGTATTGTTGTTGTGAAGGGCAGTCAACATCCGATATTCCAGCAAGGCAGACACGGCTTGTCATCTTACGCAAATAAACAAACTTTTATTCAACCTTCGACTTTATTACTTCTTTCTACACTATGACAGAAGTAAATATGGAGCCGTATGTCCAGGATTCTGAATTGAGCCGTCCGGCTACCACGCGAAGTACTATATAACTCAGAAGATAAAAGTATCAAGAGGCTTTTCTAGAGCCGTGGCTGAATTGTAAGGTCATCAGGACACTGATAATGGCCGTTAACTGAATCTCAGCCTTCAACGCTTTCCAGGGCCGCGATCTGAACTCTGGAGTTTCAAAAGAAAAGGCTTACTATTTCCAAGCGCCAGCCAATGAACGTTATCAAATTCAAGGGGCCTCCCATGGCCGTTGCATGAATCCTATCGTTTTTCAAGAAGAGCCATCCTGTCCTGGGACCTTGAGAAAATCAGAAATTCAAGTTGAACATTTGTCGGGCTCAACTAATCATGGAAAAAGCCTCGTAAATTCGTGATCGGGCTTCTTGAAACTAATTGTCATTGGGCTTCGGTTGACCTTGACAATTTTTTGGGCCTTGTCAATCCTACGACCCAAATGTATGACCCATCCCAAATGACGATGAAATACCCACTCGAGAATCAAGGAAGGGACCCAACCAGGGGTCGAAAATAATCCAGGCATCCCATGAGACGGGACCCAAGCAGGAAGAGTGTCCAGCAGCCCACGAGAAGGACGAAATTATCTGAGGACGAGAGGGGATATCTGAACTCCGCCACCGGAACTCTGGAACTAATTGTCAGTTGATGCGGGCTCGTGTAAGTGAACTGGATCCGTCAGCGAGCAAAAGAAGGTAACTGTTTAGTTAAAGAGACAATTTGTATTTCCTGGATCTCCGGTGATGTGCCGTAATTTCTTAGTTAGAGCAGAGTCTAAAACATTATTGTACTCTAAGAAACAGGTATGAGGATTTATAGTGAACTTTTTGGTTTCAATATGAGTTATTGAAGACAGGGTTCTTCCTTCCTCTACGCTGACAGGATATTGATGGTGATTCGTGTAATTAATATTACAACTGGTGCTCTTTAGGGATTAACAAAGTGAAATTTTTGCGATTTTGGAACTAAATAACTAATTGAACAGTTTTATGGACTGTGGGAATTGTGTGTTGTAAATTAGTAAATTTATGTGATTCATAAATAGGATAATTAATTAACCAGTTTTTAGAAACAAATAATTTGAAATTGTGTGCTTCTTGGTTCTTTGCTTGCTTTCTTTCAGTATTTTCAGCATGGCGGAACAGGACACCCTAGCGCATCCTCCTTAAATTAGGAGATTGAAATTGTGTGTTTTTTTTGTTCTTTGCTTGCTTTCTTTCGGTATTTTCAGCATGACGGAACCAGACAACTTGGCCCAGGTGTTGACGGGAGTGGGAACAGCGGTAGGAAAATTAAATATGATAATCAACCAACAAGGATTGACAACAGAAATTTTGAGGTTTAGTGGACAGGCCAGGGAATATAAAAAATGGATCACTTCCATAGAAAAATATGCCTATTTAATCTCAGCAACAGATGTAGAAAAAATGAGGTTGGCTTATCAGACGGCAACGGAACCGGTCTCGGATCATATAAGAAGAAAGCTAGAAGCTAGAGTAGATGAGACATGGGAACAATTCAAGGAAGACCTAGCAAGGAAATATGCAGAAATAACGGATCCACAACATGCATTTTCGGTGTTGAGGCAGGCTAAACAAAATAACGGAGAGACGGTACAATTGTTTAGCGATAGATTGATTAATCTGGCTGAAGAAGCATTCTTAGGACAGAATGTACGAGGAGAGGAGGTGGAAAGGATGTTGGTAGGGATCTTTGTGGATGGCATAAAGTCTGATGGTTTGAAACTTAAATTAATGAGGGAAAACCCTGAGAGGTTATCACAAGCGGTGGATATCGCGGTACAAGAAGAAAATTTGAGACGTAGGTTTAGATTAAGAACAGGACGAGAAGTGGGAAGTAATCGAGATGACAGAGTTGAAGAACCTATGGAAATAGGACAAACAAGATTCGGATGGAATAGGAGAGGAGGTATACAGACGTTACAAGGTAGAAATAGGTATGATAATGAGGAAAGAAGAAATATGAGATACCCTACAAGAGAAACAGTAGGTAACACAAATAGTACAAATATTGTCTGTTGGAATTGTGGTCAACGGGGACATGTTTTTCGGTTTTGTAATAACAGGCGTGTCCAGTCGAATACACAGGGTAGACATGACAATAATAGGGTGAGTAGGAATGTTGTAGATGGATACAGGAATTTTACAGGTACAAGAACACAGGAAAATCGGCGCCCTACCTATTAGGCAGGACCTATGATAGGAGGGTAAATAATAAGGTCCCAAGGGTTAGAGAATATGTTAATAACAGGTATAATAGCTCGAACAGAGAATATTTTCAACTAGATGAAGTCAAGAAATTTATAGAAGATAAAACAGATTATAGCTCTTGTATATTAGAAATAGGAAAGTATAGAGTTCGTACATTAATTGATTCGGGAGCTCAGGTTAGTGTAGTAAAAGAAAGTTTTCTATATAATATAGTAAGAAATTGTAGAGTGTTTAAGAGTCATAATAATTTACACTCTGTTACGGGACAGAATTTACAAGTAGTGGGACAAACAATGATAAATTTTAAGTTAGGAGGGATCAACATAAGACACCTTTTTCATGTAGTCAAGGGGTTAAATAGAAACATGTTAATAGGAAGAGATTTTTTAATAAAAAATGGAGTAAGACTTTTATATGATTTACACAAATTAAAATTCAGGGACGTCTATATAGATATGCAAGAAGACATGCATATATCAGCACTAGTTAGAGTTAAAATGACAACGACATTAAAACCACAGTCGGTTAATTTGATACAAGTGAAGCTGAAGAAAAACCCATATTATGTAGAAGGAAACACAGTCAGAATCACTGAATTACAAGAGGAAATAATTGATGAGCCTGGTTTGGAAGTTCCGGATGGAATAATAGCGTTAGATAAACACTTAACCTTTCCAGTTATGGTGATTAACAACACAGGTAGAGAAATTAAATTATACAGAGGGTGTGTAGTAGCGAAAATAGAACAGAACGTTAGTGAAATATTGGCAACGGATAGAGTAGAAATGCCGGGAACTAATTATTCACAGTCTTCTAGTGAAAGAAGTAATAACAGACGCGGACGCGGAAGTAGAGGAAACACACGAATGAATGAATTGATCCATCCATTCAAAAGAAATACAGCACAAATACATTCACTAGATAAACAGACAAGAGAACAGGAATTGTTGGCACAGTTAAAGACTTCACCAGAAAATAAAGAAGTATTGGAACAGTTTATAAAGGAGAATCAGGATGTGTTTGCAATTAGTGATTTAGAGTTGGGTAAGACAAAAACGGTAACAATGGAGATAGATACGGGAGACCATCCGCCGATTAGCTTAAAACCATATAGAACTCCCTTAAGAAATAGAGAAATTGTAGAAAAGGCAATAGAAGAAATGTTGAAAGCAGGGATAATCAAAAGATCAAAATCAGAGTGGTCATCTCCGGTGGTAATTGTGGCCAAACCTGATGGTTCGAGTCGATTCTGTTGCGACTATCGGGCGTTGAACAAAATTACTAAAAATGTAGCATATCCACTACCAGTGATAGATGATATTTTGGGGTTGCTAAATGGCGCTACATTTTTTACGACGTTAGACGCAAGAGCAGGATTTTGGTGCATTCCGATGTCGGCAGACGCGCAGAGAAAAAGTGCTTTCTGTACTCATATGGGTTCTTATGAATTTTTACGTATGCCTTTTGGAGTCAAAACTGCGCCATCTCACTACATGCTCTTAATAAATGAAGTTTTAGAAGGTATGCAAAGGTTCGCTCTTGCTTATATTGATGATATTCTGATCTTTACTTCTGGAAATGTGGAGGATCATTTGAAACATATAAAGTTAGTGTTTGACAGGTTAAGAAAACATGATGTGAAGTTAAAGCTCAGTAAATGCCAATTTTTAAAGACAGAAACAAAATATTTGGGGTATATTATAAATAGAGAAGGTATAAAACCAGACCAGGACAAAATAAAGGTTATTAAAGAGTTACCTGCTCCAACTAACGTTAAGGAGGTACGCGCCTTTATAGGAACATGCGCGTATTATAGGCGGTTTGTCCCAGCGTTTTCAAAAATAGCTGAACCTATTACAAACTTAACAGGCAAGTACGCTAGGTTTAAGTGGGATGACGAGTGTCAAAAAGCGTTCGAGTATTTGAAAAACAGTTTAACACTGGTACCACTGTTGACGCATCCAGACTTAAACAAACAGTTGATACTGTACACAGATGCTTCAGACAATGCAGTAGGAGCGTGTTTGGTGCAACCATATGAAGGAAAAGAGTCTGGAATACCAGGGGTTAAAAATGAAAGGCCTATATACTTCTTGTCGCATAAACTTAGCAGATCACAAAGAAAGTGGACGACTATTGAGAAGGAGGCTTACGCAATACATTACGCTCTTCAAAAACTAAATTACTACTTACATAACGCAAATTTTGTTATTAGAACTGACCATATGCCTTTAAAGTCTTTTTTAGAAGCCCCAGTGCAGAACAGGAAAATACAAACCTGGGCATTGAACTTACAGGGATATAATACGAAAATTGAGTACATTCCAGGTAAGATTAACACATGCGCTGATTTACTGTCTAGGATTCCCTATCCACAGTCGTCAGGTGACACAGAAGATGAAGGAGAACCAGAGATTGACGATCGAAATTGGCAAGTAAATATTTTAGATTCTGCTATAATAAATAGAGAAGAATTTGATAGTCTACCATCGGAACAAGAGTCTGAACATAGGGAAGATGATCTACACTTAGAAAAATTTAACATGAAAGAGGAGCAGGACCTAGACCCAAAAGTGATACAAATAAAAGAAAAATTAAGAGAAACAGAAGATAACAAATATAAAAGGAATTATTTGGTTTTACAAGAGGATGGACATTTATACTACATGTCTGAAAGGAACGAACAACTGAGGAAATACATTCCAAAACATTTAGAAAATGAACTTTTAAAGGCATATCATGATGAAAATGGACATTTAGGTAGAGACAAATTGGTGAAGGCGCTTACAAGTAAATATTACTGGCCAAATTTATTTAAATCTGCATATAAATATGTGGATACCTGTGAGAAGTGCAGATTGAGGAACATGAAAACAATAAAGTGTCCCTTGCAGGATACTGACATTCCTCAGTTCCCAATGCAAAAGATTAGTTTAGATATATCGGGTCCACACCCCAGAACATTGTCAGGAAACGTGTATTTGATTCATATAGTAGATGTTTACAGTCTTTGGCCGGAGGTTTATGCAATTCCGGATAAGAGTGCAGATACAGTAGTCAATATTTTTTTACAAGAGTTTGTCCCAAGATTTAGTTGTCCACAAAGTATACTTACAGACAATGGTAAAGAATTTATAAATAAGAAATTTGAAAAGTTGTTAAATGATTTAAATATAAAACATATAAAGACATCATATTATAGACCTACTTCCAATGCTAGAAACGAGCGTCAACATCAGACGTTATATAGCATTATATCAAAGATTGTAGATGAACATGAAAGGGATTGGGATTTGTTTTTAGGACCTGCCCTTAACGCCATTCGTACTAATCAAAATGAAAGCACGGGTTTTTCACCATATTATTTAATATACGGGAGAGAACCGATACTACCTATAGACAATCTATTAAAACCTAGACGGAAATATATGGGTGAAGACTTTCAAGAGGTTATAATACAGGAAATGCATAAAGCACACGTAGGACTAAGGAATAATATAATTAAAGCTAGGGAAAGGCAGAAAAAGTACAAGAATATAAATACAAACTTGCAGGAATTTAAGGTTGGTGATAGGGTCTATTACAAGAAGCATAGGAGAAACTCTAAATTTGATAATCGTTGGATTCCAGGGTATTATATTTTGGAAAAACTAGGTAAAGTATCGTATAAAATTAAGAACCAGGTCACGGGACATGTAGCAAGGGCACACGTGGAACACTTAAGGAGAGATGAAGAAGAGATAGAATATAATAATAATAATAATTATTATTCAGACACAAGGTTTTTAGATGAACAACTCGTTAGAGGTGCTACAGTAACCCCAGGCGTTAGAAGAGATCCAACACAAAATCGCTTGTTAGCAACTCCAGGTTTTGATGATACTCAAGAACAGACGATACCGAAAACAATAGAAGAAGAAAAGTTGAATGAGACTCATTATGATAGTATGGAGGAGGAAATAAGTGCTCCGTTTAGGAACACTAGACAGGCAACGAAAAGAAGAATGGATAGACAAAGAGATAGAGAAGTGAAAAGACAGAGGAGAATTAGGGATTATTCAACGAGCGGGGAGGATATGCCGTTACTAGAAAGATCCTTGAGGAATAGTGATCGACAAATTAGATGGGATATTGAACAAAAGAGATTAGCGGCAGCTAAAGAGAGACATACAGACGAAGAAGAAGAAATGGATGAAAAGTCAGAGTCAAGTAGTAGTAGTATGGAGGAAACAAATGGATTGTACGAAGAAGAAGACATTGATGTAGAATTAGCATTGGTTCAAAGAAATTTGGAGTTATTGAAGAAGTGGAACCGTAGGAAGTAGATAAGTAGAGAATATTGCAGATAGCAATTTATAAGTGTTAGAATTCGAAAATGAAGAAGATGACTCTTGGTATTTTTATAATCAATATGGAGGTAGTTTTGAATGAAGTATATGTATATATTTGGTTATTTCTCTATGGGGTGGAATTGATGGTTGATTTTTTAGTAGCTTAGACAAATTGAAGGGAAATAATTGGCAGGTAGGGCCACAAGTAAATAGATGAGTGGATGGTGAATACTACATTAGTATAGATAAGAGGACTTGTACTGTAGTTTACAGTGATTAATTAAGAGGATTTTCCGGGTAGTATGATGTGTTTGGAGTTAGGCTAGAAAAAGGAGGAATTAATGTTTGTACTATTTGTTATCATTGATATCGGCAGATATGGTTATAAGATTTGGATATTGGTCTGTAAGTAACAGATACACATATGTAGCATTGAATTGATGGGTTTACTTGGAATGGTAAACTTGAAATTGACGAGAGGAATGAAGAAAAAAAAAAAAAAGAAAAGCTAGTAGTGTTGAATCAATATTTTTTTTGATAATAACAATTATTATTGACGGAAACTGAAGATAAATTTTGAAACTTTATTCATAAAGTATGTATGGAAAGAGAAGTGTGATTACTTCTTACTTTTTCCTTTCTTTTTCTTACTTTCCTAAGTGCGCACTAACTCAATCTAACATATCTTTTCTGTGAGAATGTGAAATAGGGGATAAGGGAAATATCTTCGGTTTTGTCAATCATAATTTTAATGAACAATTTAAATTTAAAAGCGGTTCGCTTACAGAGAGTTGTAGGAAGTTTTATAGAGAATTTGGTGGGGAGTTTTTGGTATTATTGATATACTGGGAAGTATGTCTCTGGTTAGCAATTGGCTATGATGAGGTAGGAAAATGAGAATGGAGTTAGGAAATATATTTTAAATTTAAAAGCGGTTCGCTTACAGAGAGTTGTAGGAAGTTTTATAGAGAATTTGGTGGGGAGTTTTTGGTATTATTGATATACTGGGAAGTATGTCTCTGGTTAGCAATTGGCTATGATGAGGTAGGAAAATGAGAATGGAGTTAGGAAATATATAAATGGAATGGCCTGAATAAATAGAGATCTGGTACATTATTAGTATGGTTGTTGGGGCCACTATACGTAATAATTTTAAGAAAGTTTACTTGGAAAATCTTTGTTTATTCACTTGGGGTTTTATTTTCGTGTAACTGGGCAATGATGGTTGTTAATTGATTATTTTATTGAGACTATGTTTCAATGCTATATGTATATGTATTATGTTTTATTTCATGCTTGGTTTGGTTTTATAAAAAGTTAGTTTAAGTAAGTTAGGATCGTTGAGTTTATAGTGCTTTGAGTAAAACACTATTGGACCGTAAAAGTGTCTAATAATGATATAATATTTGCTTTTGGGTTGATAAAATGCATGCCATATTAATTTTGAAAATGTGTTTTAATTGGATAATTGTGACGCCTTGTTTTGATTTAGTTTTGCGTAAACAGTTGGATTGATAGATTAAGTGATGTGGTTAATGAATTGGTTTTAAGTTTGGTTAGAATATTAGTTAACTTTTCAAATACAGGGGGCTTTCGTTCAGAAAGGAATTATAAAATTATTGAGGGAGGGTATGGAGACATAGGCTGCCGAGAAGGTTAGGTTGCTTGAAAAGCTTCGAATATATAAGTAGAGTATAACTAGATAGAAGTTTAAGAGAAAAACTGTGAATAGCAGCATATAGAAGAAATACATAGGGGGATAAAGGGCAGATCATGGGACATGAAGGGGGCAAGAAATAGGTGCTGTGAAAAACCAGCTTTAATTATATTAAAGGTGTTCATAAAAATTGAACAGGATCTCATGCTAAAAGGTGAGATAACGCAATTTGGACAAGATTGTGGTTGGAAATTTTAAATGTTGAAGATATAAGGCTTGAAACTTACGTAAAAAGTTCTATTTCATATAGGGTTGTATATATAAAGCTTGTAAAACATTATATCAACTTGGTTTATAGAAAACAAAGATCTATTTTTGTATGACGTATTTATAAGAAAAAAATTTGATTGTACAAATTTTTTTTATTGGCAAAGGAGGTAAATGTGGTTATGTGGAATATGCGTTTCTTTGTGCTTATCTTGACTATTTATTCCTTTTACTTGGTGCACCCCTTCTTTACTTCTTCTAAATACGTTGTTCTCGTTGTTCGGGTTGTCTTGTATTGAGAAATGCGAGTGATTTCCTAATGCCAGTTGTACAAATACGATTTTACGAGCCATTTTGTTTATAATATGCATATTTTATATAGGAACTTGAGGAGCCAAGGAATATATAGTGGATTGCTATATAGTTTGGGGAAATGAAAGAAGAGTAGAAATGGTAAGTTAAAAAAGGGTTACAGTACATGGTACGAGGTATAGAGGTAAAATGGAAGAAGAAGTGGGTTGATTATATAGCTGGGGAAAGAGTTAAAGAAATAGAATGTTTAATTAAATTGGAGTTGGTTTGGGGAGGATTAGAAGAACTATGGAAGATTAGAGGAAAAAGAGGGAATAGAGTAAGGGGATTAGGAGTAAAGATTTTTCCTTTATAAGGAAAATTCTTTAATAAACATGGGGAGGTGTAACAGTATGTGTAGTTTGGGTTATAATTAGGATCTAGTGGGGAATTAGAGATACAGCACGATTGAGCATTATGAGTGAAAGCGGAGAGAGATGCTCAATCGTGACGTATTGTTGTTGTGAAGGGCAGTCAACATCCGATATTCCAGCAAGGCAGACACGGCTTGTCATCTTACGCAAATAAACAAACTTTTATTCAACCTTCGACTTTATTACTTCTTTCTACACTATGACACTCGGTCTCTTTCCGCAGCACGGAAAGCGTCGCACAAAGCACGAACTCCGTAGCGTTTAGCGACGACCCACAGGAGTCTCCGAAACATTTAACTCGTAAACCGAAGGATGCGGCCCAGAATCGAACCAACAACCTTCGGAGCACGAGTCAAACGGCTTGACCACTTCGCCGCAGAGACTCCCTGAAGAACTCCCAGAAGAAGAAGAAGAAGAAGAAGAAGAAGAAGAAGAAGAAGAAGAAGAAGAAGAAGAAGAAGAAGAAGAAGAAGAAGAAGAAGGGAGAAGAAGAAGAAGGGAGAAGAATAAGGTAGAAGGAAGGAAGGAAGGAAAGAAGAAGAGTGAAGAAGAGGAAGGAGAATAAGAAGATGAAGATTTCAATGCATGTTGGCTTGCCAGTTCTCACCTTTCAGCGCCACAACTTGTAATTCACTGTAGATCTATGTATTGATTGCTGTCTGTGCATATCCGGATTACACCAAGTCTATTTGCGAATGTGTAAGCAGACACGCGATACACACCCGCCCACACATGTGGGCGTGGCACAAACGTTGACAGAAAAGTTTAAAAACAAATTATTTCAGCGTCTAAAGAGCAACGCTGTGTATTGGAGAATCTGCAATATTGATTTGTGATTAACTGGGCGCAGTGAAGCAATACATAAGGAAGACAATGCTTGCTGTTTGTGGTGGTTTAGTTACAGTTTCCGACATTTTAAAGTGAAAGACAAGTTCCGGAGAACTTTCTAGAAACCACCAGTTCACAAAGCTCTGGCGTGGTTGCTTTTTTTTTGTTTTGTTTGTTTGCATATCCTTTACAGGACATTGCTGTCAACATCAGCATCTTTCAGCTGATTGTTGATTTCATGGCAAGATTACGCTCAGTAGATTGCCATTGCTTTCTGAGCGGCCAGCTCACATACCCCTTAAGTTACCGTCGTGCCGAGGCTCTCTCTTCCAGGCCGAAACCACGCAATAGTAGACCTATTCTCTCACTTACCTACCATCCTCATAATATTGCTGCCAAGAATATTCTCATGAGGCATCTACCCATCCTCCAGGCAGACTCGGCCACTCGCGGTGTCTTCTCAGAAGCCCCACTTGTGGCATACAGGCGTGATCGTAACCTGAAGGGTGTACTGGTTCATAGCCCTCTATCACAATCCCATCAGTCTCTTCCTGGCACAACTGCATGTCTTCGATCTCGTTGTAAAACTTGTCCATATGTCCTTCAAACCACAAGTCTCACTTTCCCTAAGACTACTTTCCACATCCGGGAGGGTTTCTCATGTACGAGTCGCAACATCATCTATGCGATCATCTGCACACGTTGCGACATGAGGTATCTTGGAGAGACGGGCCTTCGTCTTGCGGACAGATTTAGACAACATTTATCCGATATCGACAGTGGTGCCAAGAAACCGGTACCCCTACACTTCAACAGTTCCGACCACTGTGGGGTTGCCGACATACGTGTTACGGCGATAAAATCGTGCACATCTCACGAACGCGATCGTAAGACATTGGAAAACCGTCTTATCTTCCAATTGGGTTCACTTTCCCCTCACGGCCTCAATGTCCAACACAGTTTTATTTAAATCCCCTACGCCCCTTATCCACAACCCCCCCCCCCCTTCATCTCCGCTATCTTATAGTCAACTTCATAGCCAGTTGTAAGTCCTTCGCAGGACGTGGGAGTCACCACCAGCATTATCTCTGCTTTCTGTGACTTCTTGCTTGGTTTGCATGGGGTCGTTTCTCATTGCGTTCTTAACTACCGTCACTTGTGCTACATTTTGATAGCAAACACTTGTTGGCCTGCATCCATATTGCCCACAGCAGCGTTTCGAACTTGGCGGAATTGCGTACTGCATCCGTTACATCGCCTCAGAGTTACACATCCATATTTTTCCATTCGCTCTCCTGGGCGCACCCCGATCCCCCTAGCGCGGGTTCCCTCACCGGTTGAATTAACTAATCACCGAGTTTCTGGCTGTACTGACCTTTAGGCAGTTGACCCCTTTAACACAACATCCGTTCCATTCCAGCCATGGATAGCCGTCTCAAGCTCGGACACAGATGAGTTGACATTTAGACATTCATGTAGTGTCGATCGTGTATTAGTTTAATCGATTTTTGTTTGTTTGTTCTGTGCTGACGAAGGCTTTGGCCGCAACGTTCATTGTTTTTTGTAGTTGTGCTTTGGTAAAGCTCTCAACCTACTTCTCGTTTTTCAGTGATTCATTCATCCCTTAAGTTACCGGCGCGATTCGAACCACTGCTGATTCTCACCGTCGTCACGTTACCTACGAGAGTATACGAGATTACGGAGAAAAGTCGCTAACCTCTAGGCCAGGAAGCCGGCCGTGGTTGATTAGCAGGAGAAATACATTAATAGATTTTGATTGGAAATGACAACGAAGTATGAAACACAAGTATAAGTCAGAGTACACAATAATTAATGTCATCATCAAGTGCCATGACGATCAAGGTGAGCGGTCATTGTTCGCCATCTCACACAATCATGGAACAGGTTTGTGTTGTGTCGCGATTATACCAATACACAAAGCCATCAATGAATTTATCTCTTTGCCTACCATCGCTCTTGTATCATCAATTTTACTAGTTGTCACCAAGTCTTCTACCGCAGTCCATCTCATAGTTGTTGCATATCCTTTACAGGACGCAGCCGTCAACAACAGCATTTCTTGGCTGTTTGTGATTTCCTGGGCAAGTTTGCGTTTGTCATTGCTTTCTGAACGACCGGCGCCCATGCCATTTCATAAAAAACCAACACAACTGTGTTTCTAACGCGGGTATGCGGGATTATGAACTGCGTCTTTAAACTCTGCGCCACGGAGCCGGCGTCCATCTCATAACATACCCGAAAAATCTTTATTTTCTACATTTGATTTCTCTAATCAATTTACGATGTTTTTGTGAAACTTTCTCATTCATTTTTCATTCCGTCCATCGTATTCTTTGCATTCATCCCAGTAACCACATTTCCACTGATTTCGTTGTTTTTCAGCTTGTCAGCTCATTGTCCGTGTTTCACGCGTATTATATATATAGCTTTTAGTTAGTATTTAGAAATGCAAGCGTTCACATTGGTATTAATGACACCATGAACAACCAGCAAATCACAGCATCTCAACTGCTGTCACTCTTGAACGGGTTACGTCACACTTTTCCTAACTCGCCTATTTTCTTCTCCTCCATCATGTCACCGAGTTATGGATTCCATCGTCGTCTAGCTGACATAAATAACAACATATTGCAGAAGTTTTGTTCTCACAACATACAGTTCATCAACAACACACCGGTGTTTACTTCACAGTCTGGAGCACCTAAAAAGCGACTTTATAAGGATCAAGTACATTTGTCTAGATTGGGCACCAGCTTGCTCGCCAAAATTATCAAATACCCAGAACGGACACAACCTACATCCAATACTGGATCGCGTAGGACACTTTTAGCTGCTCCACCTCAAACTCAAGCCAGACGACATAATCCCGCCACATAAAGTACCAATAGGCCAGAAGAGCGCAGACCACTCATAACCACGGCACCTGATATCCAAGCCAGACGTAACATTTCCACCACACCAAATCCGTACAATACGCCCTCTTTCACACAGAAGGGGGATAATTATGAAGATACGTTCCCTCTTCTCCACAGCAAGGAACAATCCAGTAGTAACAACAACGTGCCACCACAGCCTCCTGTTAGCCACGAATCAGAGCCTGTAGTTGGAAGTCGTTACACACCCGTGAGAAATCAACAGTATCCATTCCATTGTAACCCAGAGTTGTTATACCTCACACGTTTTAGCCCAGCTTCACTTCGTCAGGCACTTATGATATCGCTGTACCAAGGACCAACACAGCCTGGTAATTACTAGCAATTCAGCACAAAGCAACACCGGATCTCGGTACAAAAAATAGCCTCTCCTAGAACGTTTATGTGCATACTGGGTTATTGTTTTATATATCATCATCATCATCATCATTGGCACCTTGCCGTCTTGACAGACGATAGTTTGTGCTTTTAAAAGGCATAATAACATTTATCTATGGCGATAGCGAATGTGACTAATGAGGCCAATTTGCGCTGTAAATGTCCGTTCACAGTGGGTGCATGTGAACACGTGGTCATTTCCACCACCACCATGTTTTATATAGCAACGTATTAAATTGTACGTGACTATAAACATTGACTTGTATTGACGTCACGGAGATTGATACTTAGCTGGATATCTTTTATAATACTTTTTATTGTGTTTATACTGTGAGTGAGTGGGTCTTCACTGCTCATCCTTACTGATCTTTATACGTATTTTGTGTGTGTGCGTGTATATTGACATAGATATTACCATTTCTCCGTACTTTAGAGTGTATATTGTTATAAGGGACGTAAGTTGTATTCATTTTGTCTTTAAAAAAATTCATTATTACGGATTGTTAAAATGTCTTATAAGTACGAACACTGGCTCAGTAATAATGGGCTCAGAATCTGGCATTTAAATATCTGCCATCTATTAGGGAAGCTGACTGAACTATCACTTATACTTAATGAAAATGTTCATATATTCGGCGTTAGCGAAAGTCGATTAAATAGTAACATCTCAGATAATGGCATCGCTATCAGAGGCTTTAAAATCATTAGAAGAGATCCCTATCAGAAACAAGAGACGGGTATTGCAGTTTATATTTCTAACTCCTTAACGCCCACCGTAAGCTAGATTTTGAAACCTGTGAGATTGAGTGTGTATGGCTTGAGATTAATCTTCAAAATCGAGGACCCCTAGTAGTTGGCTATCTTTATCGAAACCCCAGTGCAGGAAATATCTAGTATGTAAAATTCACCACTATGATGGATGTAGTCTTTAGTAATGCGCGAGAAATAATACTGCTAGGCGACTTCAACATAGACACTATCAAATCAAACAAAACATGGGAAAACATATTAGAGTCATATAACTTCCAACAGTTAGTCAAACAAGCCACTAGAATAACTAAATCATCTGCAACACTTATAGATCATATCTATACTACGTGTGCTGACAACATCACATAATGTACTGTACCTATTAATGCAATGAGCGATCACTACACAGTATGTTGCACGTGATCTAAAAGAGGTACCAAAACTCCGAAACACAAACATATAAGTATGAAATATGGAAATTCAATCAAGATGCCTTTTTACAAGACTTGCTAAACTCATCTCTGGACTATGTTTACCAGCTACCTGACACAGATGATGCTCTGGACCACTGGCTGAAGACCTTTCTAAGTGTATTTAATAAGCATGCTCCATTTAAGGAAGTTCGTGTTAAACATCACACTAAGCACCCGTGGATCACACAGGAGGTAATTGACCTTATGAGAGACCGGGGCAGGACACATAAAAATAGAGAACTAACTCTGTACCTTAGTCTGAGAAACAAAGTTCAATATGTTATTCGAAAGGAAAAGAAAAACTATTTTAAGAACTTAACAACAGATAAAACCAACACTAAAGATATATGGAAATCAATTAATACCTTGACAAACAAACACAAATCATCACAATCGTTACCATCAAATCAGGTTACATGTGATCAATTCAGTAATTTCTTTCAGTCCGAAATAAACCAACTGAAGGCTGCAATACCAGATGTGCCTCATGACATATCGTTATTATCATCACTCTGTGAGAGCAAATGTTATGGAGACATTCCCAAAAACATACCGCTAATGACGACCACTGAAGTATTTACTCATCTCAGTAACCTGAAAAACAATAACTCATCAGGACTAGATGGAATCAGTAATCGGATCCTTCGCTATGCTGCATCGGCGATCTGCGAGTCACTAACTTTTATATACAATCAATGTCTCACCAAAGGACACTTCCCATCAGCCTTTAAAATCGCTAAAGTGTATCCTAATTTAAAAGCTGGCTTATTAGACGATTGTATCATGAGTAATTATAGGCCAAGAAAAGTACATCCACAAAACAACACTAGAGCGCTTAGTTCGCCACAAGCTAATAGCTAACAGTCAGTCGGGATTTAGGCCAAAATATTCCTGTCATACGGCCCTAACAAACATGATAGAAAACTGGTATCAAAATATTAACAATAATACTCTATGTGGAACGATGTTTATAGACTTTAGAAAAGCATTCGATATGATAGATCATACTATCCTTATTTTTTTTTTAACTAGAAACAATGAAAGTAAGCTTTAATATAGTGACATTAATCAACTCATTTTTATTAGACAGAAAACAAGTCGTATCACACAATAAATCTCTGTCCCAAACCATAACCATTAATAATGGAGTACCTCAGCGGTCTATACTTGGCCCTCTGTTAATTGCCATTTATATAAATGATCTTCCCTTATATCTGTCATCGTCCTGCGATCTATTTGCAGACGACTGCACAGTATATTCAAATTCTGTTGATCGTAATGTGCTAGAATTATCCTTGCAACAGGAAATAAATAGTGTAGTTAACTGGAGTCATGCAAACCGCATGCAAATTAACATTTCTAAAACAAAATCTATGTTAATATGAACTTCAAACGTCAATAGACTTCAAACTCTAAACTCGCAGAGAACTCTTCAGATGCACATTGGTAGCAAGCCTATAGAAAGTGTAACCGAGCACAAGGCACTGGGTCTTATCATAGATCAAAATCTATCCTTTAATTCCCATGTTCATGCATATTAAACAAACAGCCAAAAAAGTATACCAACTTGCTAAAATTAAAAATTTCCTCGACGAAAACTCAAGAAAGACATTCTACACTTCCCACATACAAATACATATTGATTTTTGCTCCACAGTCAGGGACAGATGCTCCAAATCAATAACAAAACGTCTTTATTCGCTCCAGAAAAGGGCAGTGCGTCTAATCAATGGTGATAAGCTTACAGATAATTTTAACCTACATGAGCGTCTTAAGTTAATGCCACTTCACAAACGCCTACTTTTTAATAAGGTTAAACTAATTCACAAAATCCTATTTCAAAATGCCCCAAGCTACCTTTGGCCATTGTTTAAGTATACCGCAAGACATAGCGAACGACTAAATATACTTCATGTCCTTAAACCTAGGATAGACTTATATAAAACAAGCTTAGCATACTCTGCCACTCAGTTGTGGAACAATCTTCCACAAGAAATCAAAGACACCACCAATCATTATACATACAGTCGCAACCTATTTGAACACTACCTCAGAACAGACTACATACCCCCCCCTTTAAAAAAAAAAAAACAGCAACAAAGACAACAATAATGGTAAATTATCTCTAACGACAACTTCCCATATGTATGGCACGTTACACCCACCTTGGGTATTTATGATGCCCATGTTAAACATTGCCTCAACGAGTCATGTATTACTGATTATTTTTCATGCGTTTTAATGCTTATTGTTCTTTTGTTGTCAAAGAATTGCTTCATAAGAGATGTTGAATGAAAGAATGTATGAGAGAAAATAGAGAAGAAGGGCAGAATGTCAGACGGGCCTGCGTGCCCAATTCTTAACTCTTTGAAAATAAAGATTTTCGTTCGTTCTTTCGTAGTTCAAGACTTTTTCTTCTTTAGCTTCTTAGTGCAGGGTGTATTTGTAATGACTGTGCAGTGTTTGAAAATGTTGCCGGTCCAAGCTTTGTATTTACCTATTATGTTGCATGAACTTTACAGTGGGTGAATACAAAACTTGGCCCGGCAATATTTTTAAACACTGCACAGTCATTTAAAATACACCCTATAGTATTATGATGCAGTGAAACGCAAGCGCAGTGTTCAGTTCATTATTTACGGGAGAAAAACATAAAATTCGATCTCGTTCAACCTGCTTTTTCAGCGTTGGCTATAACTGAGACCCGTTTTTGTGTTAGATTTGATCACCCTCCTATTTTTTGCTCCCATTCGAGCGAGTCCTATACAGGACTGGTTATATTTTTCCCGCTATGTTCGTCGGGAAAGATTGGGTATTATGGGGTCAAGCGGATTGGTATTTTCTTTATTGCGTTTTGTTGGAACTTATGAGGACCGGTCCTCAGAAGGACCTACAGATTCAATAGTCTTTTTCTTACTGCAATTGATAGGTTTTTATAGGTCAGAATGTTTTCCATCTTGAAAACCTTTGCAATAGCCCATTTTTTGGACCATCGAGGACCAAAGGAATACAATTCTGTTATTCTGCATGATCTGACCATGAAAGAAAACTGGGTCATAAGCCGGGAGATGTCTCGGAAACTGAAATACTTTGATCATCAGAAACGTAGTATTTCAGCTAAAATATTATTTGATCGCCCGCTTCATTTGATGTATAACTCTGAAGTATACACCTGACGAGATGCAGCGAAATAGTATTGTCAGTATGTGCCATGCGGATAAGCGAGATCTGCCAGACAAGAAATTGTGCGTAGGTCAATAAGAGCTCTTGTTCTTACACTTCCGGTGTGCTTATGCCAGGGTAGCATCCTTAATCACCCCCTCTCTCACTCCCTTGTCTCTTTCTGTAAATCTCTAATTCTCCTCCCCACTCTCTGTCTCTTTCCCTAGATCTATTATTCTCCTCGACTCTTTATTTATGTCACCCAACCTTCCTTCCTTCCACTCACTCTAACATACTCTCATACTTTCTCTGTCTCTCTCTCTTTCTCACCCCTCTTTACGAACCTCCTTTTTATACTTAACTAAGAAACCCGTATCACGATATCCTTGAAAACCATATTAGTTGAACGACAGCACACAGCGCGGTCGACGCCCAAATATCGCCCAACACCCGCCCGTGACAAACCCATCGCTGTGCTAGTTACAAGAACTTAGGCTAGAAACTTTCCGCGCTGGCTTCCACTTCATAATGAGAAATGGCAAACTACTTAAAGTAACACTGCTTAGAAATTCAACCTGAGGTTGTGTTGTATTTCAACAATGGTGTGAGCAACGTCTTGTACAGGACATGTAATTTTTAGAAGACTGGATTGTGTTGTATTTCAACAATGGTATGAGAAACCTCAAGCAAAGGACATGTAATTTTTTTTTTTTTTTTTTTAGAAGACCGGATTGTGTTGTATTTCAATAGTTTTATGAGCGTCGGTCGTTCAAAAAGCAGTGGCAAACTACTGAATGTAATCTTGTGAATCACAAACAGCCAAAAATGTCGGGATTGACTGCGACGCGATGTGACGGGCATACAACTGACTCTAAACCTTTTGAAAAGACGAAAAAACAAGATAGAAAAGGCAGTTTGTTTGTCCATGTGCCACAGCGTTCGCGCGTGGATATGTCTCTCTCTTTCTGTCTCTCTGTCGCTCTGTCTCTCTCACTCTTTCTGTCTCTGTCTCTCATCCTTTCTCTCTCTCTCTCTCTCTCTCTCTCTCTCTCTGACTCTCTACTCTCTATCTCTATCTCCCTCCCTCCCTCTGTGTATGTGTGTGTGTGAGTGTGGTGTGTGTATGTATGGTGTGTATGTGTGGTGTGTGTATGTGTGTGTGGTGTGTACGTCCGCTGCCTGTATCTGGGCGACAATTTGGGCTCCTGTACCACATCGCCGAACTCAACGACCTGGTTTTCTCCTAGATATGTCCTCTGAGGCTGTGACGTCCATATTATCCGACCCAGCGCACTTTTACCAGACAGTTGTGTGTCGGGGGCGGGGGAGAGAACGGGGTCCTAAAAGTGCAGTTGGTCTCAAAATCGTATCATCCCACTCAAGATATAGGAGCCGTGGTTGTATAAAGGTTTGTGTGGTTGCTAACCAGGCAGGGGCGAGTGTTCAGAATCCCGGCGATGGTGTATTTGAATAACGAAGACACAAACAATAGATTTCACGATTTATTGCCTGGCATATTTCGCTGCATCTCATCAGGTGCATACTGCAGAATTCACACAACAAAGTAAAATAACTAGACAAATCCTTCAAGCTGAAATAAACACATGTTCGCCCAGTAATGTTAGTTGTCTACTGCGGTAATTTTAAACCGACTAACATGTCTTTCTGTTTATTTTTTGTTTTGTTTTGTGATCGTGTACCTCCGTGGTTCGCTTGGTAAAATGGGTCATCATCATCATCATCATCATCATCATCATCATCATCGTGGGCGTTCATGACTCTTCACATATCTCGATCTTTGGTCTTCTGGATCAACTCCGCTGTTGGGTATAGAATAATTTGTAGAATGTCTGGCCAGGAATGGCAGTTATAAAGCGAATTAGTCACCTCAAATCATGGTGCCGCCATCTAGTATATCACCTCATATCACGGTGCCGCCACCTAGTATATCACCTCATATCATGGTGCCGCCACCTACTATATCACCTCATATCATGGTGCCGCCACCTAGTATATCACCTCATATCATGGTGCCGCGACCTAGTATACCACCTCATATCATGGTGCCGCCACCTAGTATATCACCTCATATCATGGTGCCGCCACCTAGTATATCACCTCATATCATGGTGCCGCCACCTAGTATATCACCTCATATCACGGTGCCGCCACCTAGTATATCACCTCATATCATGGTGGCGCCACCTACTATATCACCTCATATCACGGTGCCACCACCTAGTATACCACCTCATATCATGGTGCCGCCACCTACCATATCACTTCATATCACGGTGCCGCCACCTAGTATATCACCTCATATCATGGTGCCGCCATCTAGTATATCACCTCATCATGGTGCCGCGACCTAGTATACCACCTCATATCATGGTGCCGCCACCTAGTATATCACCTCATATCATGGTGCCGCCACCTAGTATATCACCTCATATCATGGTACCGCCACCTAGTATATTATTCTTCTACAGCGTTCACTTTCAGGCGTCAACATGGGTGCATCCAAAGAAAGCAGCAGTCAACTTAAGCTTGTTAGTATCCCCATTGAGTTTGTCCTCAAATGGAGCTGGTGTCGGTTAAAATACTTGTTCTGTTCTAAAATATGTTTAGCTGTCATTTTACCAGTTCCAGCGTGACATACATCAGTATCTCCTATCTTTAGTGTATTAAACATGTGGTGTTTCAGCCTGTTGTGTCCTGTCCGTAGTCTGAAGATTGTAACTTGTTCTCCTCAGTTGAGTTGACAATATGCATCATTTGCCTGGTGATCTTGGTGTTCTATTTCCACTTGGTTCTATCGGGTGTTTGTAAAGGCTCACTACACTTTGTATGTAGAACAGATCTGCAAAATGAAGTACATGATGTCATCAAAAATGTACTAAAAGGTTAATTAAATTAGTTAAATAGTTACTTCTATAGTCTAGAGCTGTTTTGGGGAAAGCTGGAAAGTACAAATGAAGTATTCATTTTAACAGGTGTTGGAAATGTCCACCATGGGCTTCAAGACATGACTGAACAAATCTCTTCATATTGCCACATACCTTCTGCAACGTGTATGTAGTTATTTCCGTGTGTATCAACCGCAATTTCGAAACACTTATTCAACCAAACAAATTATTTCTTCCGTTGACAACACCATTCTGTTTGGAGTGCAAAGAATTACTCTAGCAGACGACAGCCATTCGCTGCATATTGCTTAACGATGAACCGTGGAGCACATTTTTGATGACGTCATGTACCTCATTTTTCAGATTTGTTCTACATACAAAGTGTAGTGAGACTTTTAAAATACCCTGTATAATGTCTTCTTATAAATCTTCTGGCCTCATCATAGCTTATGTCTGTATCAGCTTGATGTAGTCTTCCAACTTCCTTTGCTAGTACTTTCTTGTTCTTTCTTTTTTTTTTTTTTTTATGCTTTTAAGCACATTACATCCATCAGACAGTATTTTCCGTGAAACATCCTAAGATTAGCGAAGTTAATAGCGATCTGCGCTAGTAATAGCATGAGAGCACGGTAGGACGCGCATTCGACGCCTGGACTCGTCGCTTTCAAAAGTGAGGGAAAGATTGGCCCCATATTCATCCTTGCTGTCACGGCATGCAAAATGTGATAACGCTGTCGTATCACAAACGCCTAGCAGGAAACTGCTCCCGAACAATTTATCAAAGCTAGCGCTGGGTGAAGAGATTGATAATACAGTTCGTAATCCCGCATACCGTGTTCGAAACACAGCTGCGTTGGTTTTTTTGTGAAATGGTATGGGTGCTGGTCGTTCAGAAAACAATGGCAAACTACTGAACGTAACCTTGCCCAGGAATCACTAACAGTCAAAAAATGATGGGGTTTACTGCAACGTCCGTAAAGGATTTGCAAGTAACTTTGGCGAACACGTTAAGAATGTAATTCGTAATCCCGCATAACGCGTTCGAAACAATCTGCAGGCGAGTTGGAAGCACAGAGCCTTGCGTTGGTTTCCATACAAAGGTGCCGGTCGTTCAGAAAGCAATGGCAAACTATTGAACGTAAACTTGCCAGGAAATCCATAACAACCAAAACATGCCGGGGTTCGTCACAGAGCCGGTTTCGTGGTAACTTCCGCAATTTTAATGCTCAGTTAACATAAATTCACATTATACCAGGTGTTTGTAAAGTCTCACTACACTTTGTATGTAGAACAGCCGTTTGTTGGAGGCTATGTTTTCCGTTTGCATGACTAAAAACATACTCTCCAACACACAGCTGTTCTATTTACAAAGTGTAGTGAGACTTTTCACACACTCTGTACTTGTTCATGTGATTGTGTACCATGTTTCGTTCAAGCCTACTTGTTCATTGTGTACCATGTTTGGTTCAAGCCTACTTGTTCACCGTGTCCCATGTTTGGTTGACACCTAATTGTTCATTGTGTACCATGTTTGGTTCAAGCCTACTTGTTCATTGTGTACCATGTTTGGTTGACACCTAATTGTTCATTGTGTACCATGTTTGGTCCAAGCCTACTTGTTCATTGTGTACCATGTTTGGTTCAAGCCTACTTGTTCACTGTGTACCATGTTTGGTTGACACCTAATTGTTCATTGTGTACCATATTTGGTTGACACCTAATTGTTCATTATGTACCATGTTTGGTCAAGCCTACTTGTTCATTGTGTACCATGTTTGATTCAAGCCTACTTGTTCATTGTGTACCATGTTTGGTTCAAGCCTACTTATTCATTGTGTACCATGTTTGGTTCAAGCCTAATTGTTCATTGTGTACCAGGTTTGGTTGACACCTATACTTGTTCATTGTGTACCATGTTTGGTTGACACCTAATTGTTCATTGTGTACCATGATTGGTTCAAGCCTACATGTTCATTGTGTACCATGATTGGTTCAAGCCTACTTGCTCATTGTGTACCATGTTTGGTTGACACCTACTTACTCATTGTGTACCATGATTGGTTCAAGACTACATGTTCATTGTGTACCATGATTGGTTCAAGCCTACATGTTCATTGTGTACCATGATTGGTTCAAGCCTACATGTTCATTGTGTACCATGATTGGTTCAAGCCTACATGTTCATTGTGTACCATGATTGGTTCAAGCCTACATGTTCATTGTGTACCATGATTCGTTCAAGCCTACATGTTCATTGTGTACCATGATTGGTTCAAGCCTACTTGCTCATTGTGTACCATGTTTGGTTGACACCTACTTACTCATTGTGTACCATGTTTGGTTGACACCTACTTGTTCATTGTGTACCATGTTTGGTTAACACCTACTTGTTCATTGTGTACCATGTTTGGTTGACACCTACTTACTCATTGTGTACCATGTTTGGTTCAAGCCTACTTGTTCACTGTGTACCATGTTTGATTCAAGCCTACTTGTTCATTGTGTACCATGTTTGGTTCAAGCCTACTTGCTCATTGTGTACCATGTTTGGTTGACACCTACTTGTTCATTGTGTACCATGTTTGGTTCAAGCCTACTTGCTCATTGTGAACCATGTTTGGTTGACACCTACTTGTTCATTGTGTACCATGTTTGGTTCAAGCCTACTTGTTCATTGTGTACCATGTTTGGTTCAAGCCCACTTGCTCATTGTGTAGCATGTTTGGTTGACTTCTACTTGTTCACTGTGTACCATGTTTGGTTGACACCTACTTACTCATTGTGTACCATGTTTGGTTCAAGCCTACTTGTTCATTGTGTACCATGTTTGGTTCAAGCCTACTTGTTCATTGTGTACCATGTTTTGTTCAAGCATACTTGTTCATTGTGTACCATGTTTGGTTCAAGCATACTTGTTCATTGTGTACCATGTTTGGTTCAAGCCTACTTGTTCACTGTGTACCATGTTTGGTTCAAGCCTACATGTTCATTGTGTACCATGTTTGGTTCAAGCCTACTTGCTCATTGTGTACCATGTTTGGTTCAAGCCTACTTGTTCATTGTGTACCATGTTTTGTTCAAGCCTACTTGTTCATTGTGTACCATGTTTTGTTCAAGCATACTTGTTCATTGTGTACCATGTTTGGTTCAAGCCTACTTGTTCACTGTGTACCATGTTTGGTTCAAGCCTACTTGTTCATTGTGTACCATGTTTGGTTCAAGCCTACTTGCTCATTGTGTACCATGTTTGGTTCAAGCCTACTTGTTCATTGTGTACCATGTGTGGTTGACACCTAATTGTTCATTGTGTACCATGTTTGGTTGACACCTAATTGTTCATTGTGTACCATGTTTGGTTGACACCTAATTGTTCATTGTGTACCATGTTTGGTTGACACGTAATTGTTCATCGTGTACCATGTTTGGTTCAAGCCTACTTGCTCATTGTGTACCATGTTTGGTTCAAGCCTACTTGCTCATTGTGTACCATGTTTGGTTCAAGCCTACTTGTTCATTGTGTACCAAGTTTGATTGACACCTACTTATTTATTGTGTACCATGTTTGATTCAAGCCTACTTGTTCATTGTGTACCATGTTTGGTTCAAGCCTACTTGTTCATTGTGTACCATGTTTGATTCAAGCCTAATTGTTCATTGTGTACCATGTTTTCTTCAAGCCTACTTGTTCATTGTGTACCATGTTTTGTTGACACCTACTTGTTCATTGTGTACCATGTTTGGTTGACAATTACTTGGTGATTGTGTACCATGTTTGGTTCAAGCCTACTTGTTCATTGTGTACCATGTTTGGTTCAAGCCTACTTGTTCATTGTGTACCATGTTTGGTTCAAACCTACTTGTTCATTATGTACCAAGTTTGGTTCAAGCCTACTTGTTCATTGTGTACCATGTTTCGTTGACACCTAATTGTTCATTGTGTACCATGTTTGGTTCAAGCCTACTTGCTCATTGTGTATCATGTTTGGTTCAAGCCTACATGCTCATTGTGTATCATGTTTTGTTGACACCAAATTGTTCATTGTGTACCATGTTTGGTTGACACCTACTTGTTCATTGTGTACCATGTTTGGTTCAAGCCTACTTACTCATTGTGTACCATGTTTGGTTGACACCTACTTGTTCATTGTGTACCATGTTTGGTTGACACATACTTGTTCATTGTGTACCATGTTTGGTTCAAGCCTACTTGTTCATCGTATACCATGTTTGGTTCAAGCCTACTTGTTCAGTCTGTACCACGTTTGGTTCAAGCCTACTTGTTCATTGTGTACCATGTTTTGTTCAAGCCTACTTGTTCATTGTGTACCATGTTTGGTTCAAGCCTACTTGTTCATTGTGTACCATTTTTGGGTGACACCTAATTGTTAATTGTGTACCATGTTTGGTTGACACCTAATTGTTCATTGTGTACCATGTTTGGTTGACACCTAAATGTTCATTGTGTACCATGTTTGGTTCAAGCCTACTTGTTCATTGTGTACCATGTTTGGTTCAAGCCTACTTGTTCAGTGTGTACCATGTTTGGTTAACACCTAATTGTTATTGTGTACCATGTTTGGTTGACACCTACTTGTTCATTGTGTACCATGTTTGGTTGACACCTAATTGTTCATTGTATACCATGTTTGGTTCAAGCCTACTTGTTCATTGTGTACCATGTTTGGTTGACACCTACTTGTTCATTGTGTACCATGTTTGGTTGACACCTAATTGTTCATTGTGTACCATGTTTGGTTCAAGCCTACTTGCTCATTGTGTACCATGTTTGGTTGACACCTGCTTGTTCATTGTGTACCATGTTTGGTTGACACCTACTTGCTCATTGTGTACCATGTTTGGTTCAAGTCTACTTGTTCATTGTGTACCATTTTTGGTTCAAACCTACTTGTTCATTGTGTACCATGTTTGGTTCAAGCCTACTTGTTCAGTGTGTACCATGTTTGGTTAACACCTAATTGTTCATTGTGTACCATGTTTGGTTGACACCTAATTGTTCATTGTGTACCATGTTTGGTTCAAGCCTACTTGTTCATTGTGTACCATGTTTGTTTGACACCTAATTGTTCATTGTGTACCATGTTTGGTTCAAGCCTATTTGCTCATTGTGTACCATTTTTGGGTGACACCTAATTGTTCGTTGTGTACCATGTTTGGTTGACACCTAATTGTTCATTATTTACCATGTTTGGTTGACACCTAATTGTTCATTGTGTACCATGTTTGGTTCAAGCCTACTTGTTCATTGTGTACCATGTTTGGTTGACACCTAATTGTTCATTGTGTACCATGTTTGGTTCAAGCCTACTTGTTCATTGTGTACCATGTTTGGTTGACACCTACTTGTTCATTGTGTACCATGTTTGGTTGACACCTAATTGTTCATTGTGTACCATGTTTGGTTCAAGCCTACTTGCTCATTGTGTACCATGTTTGGTTGACACCTACTTGTTCATTGTGTACCATGTTTGGTTGACACCTACTTGCTCATTGTGTACCATGTTTGGTTCAAGCCTACTTGTTCATTGTGTACCATGTTTCGTTGACACATAATTGTTCATTGTGTACCATGTTTGGTTGACACCTACATGTTCATTGTGTACCATGTTTGGTTCAAGCCTACTTGTTCATTGTGTACCATGTTTGGTTGACACCTACTTGTTCATTGTGTACCATGTCTTCTTCAAGTCTACTTGTTCACATGTTTGGTTCAAGCCTACTTGTTCATTGTGTACCATGTTTGGTTGACACCTAATTGTTCATTGTGTACCATGTTTGGTTCAAGCCTACTTGTTCATTGTGTACCATGTTTGGTTGACACCTTCTTGTTCATTGTGTACCATGTTTGGTTCAAGCCTACTTGTTCATTGTGTACCGTGTTTGGTTGACACCTAATTGTTCGTTGTGTACCATATTTAGTTCAAGCCTACTTGTTCATTGTGTACCATGTTTGGTTCAAGCCTACTTGTTCATTGTGTACCATGTTTGGTTGACACCTAATTGTTCATTGTGTACCATGTTTGGTTGACACCTACTTGCTCATTGTGTACCATGTTTGGTTCAAGCCTACTTGTTCATTGTGTACCATGTTTGGTTCAAACCTACTTGTTCATTGTGTACCATGTTTGGTTCAAGCCTACTTGTTCATTGTGTACCATGTTTGGTTCAAGCCTACTTGTTCATTGTGTACCATGTTTGGTTGACACCTAATTGTTCATTGTGTACCATGTTTGGTTCAAACCTACTTGTTCATTGTGTACCATGTTTGGTTCAAGCCTACTTGTTCACTGTGTACCATGTTTGGTTCAAGCCTACTTGTTCATTGTATACCATGTTTGGTTCAAGCCTACTTGTTCATTGTGTACCATGTTTGGTTCAAACCTACTTGTTCATTGTGTACCATATTTGGTTCAAGCCTACTTGCTCATTGTGTACCATGTTTGGTTGACACCTACTTGTCCATTGTGTACCATGTTTGGTTGACACCTACTTACTCATTGTGTACCTTGTTTGGTTCAAGCCTACTTGTTCATTGTATACCGTGTTTTGTTCAAGCCTACTTTTTCATTGTGTACCATGTTTGGTTCAAGCCTACTTGTTCAGTCTGTACCATGTTTGGTTCAAGCCTACTTGTTCATTGTGTACCATGTTTTGTTCAAGCCTACTTGTTCATTGTCTACCATGTTTGGTTCAAGCCTACTTGTTCAGTGTGTACCATGTTTGGTTCAAGCCTACTTGTTCATTGTGTACCATGTTTGGTTCAAGCCTACTTGTTCAGTGTGTACCATGTTTGATTCAAGCCTAGTTGTTCAGTGTGTACCATGTTTGGTTCAAGCCTACTTGTTCAGTGTGTACCATGTTTGGTTCAAGCCTACATGTTCATTGTGTACCATGTTTTGTTCAAGCCTACTTGTTTGACACTGAATTAGTTAGCAACAAAACACGAACGCAGAAGAATCGATTTTGGTTGCCCAGCACAGGCCAGGTCGCGCTGATATTGGGTTATTGACAATAATGTGCGTGCTAACAATGTTAGTTGTAATTAAGATGGGTGACTGGGGCGCGGTTTGGACTCAACGGTGGATTAAAACTAACTATAGTCATTGATCTATCGAGTGTGTTAGCGAAGTTAATAGGGAACTGCGCTGATAGTGTTATCAGCACGGTTGGATGCGTGTTCCCCCGCCTGTAACAAACAAGAAGGTTTAGGCCAGACATGGTACACAATCAAATTAACAAATATAGTCTTCTTCTTCTTCTTCTTCTTCTTCTTCTTCTTCTTCTTCTTCTTCTTCTTCTTCTTCTTCTTCTTCTTCTTATTATTATTATTATTATTATTATTATTATTATTATTATTATTCTTCTTCTTCTTATTCTGTGTTCATCCAGAGAGTTTTTTTTTCGGAAGTGATTGCGTTCTGCCTGTTTACAGCAGAGCTGCGATATTGCGCCTTTAGGCCGACACATCCGACTTCTGCGGGCATTTGTTGACCGGGTTAACCTTCCCGGGTGACAAGTATTATAATGTACACTTTCGTTCACTGAGCATACAGACCAGGAGAACTTTAAATTAGATAGCGGTGGGAACTATTAGTAGTGTAGCTCTTCGTTGGCTGTTGAGCGAGGAGACGGAGCACGTATGGGAATGTCCTGAGTGCAGTGACGTCGGTTCTTTACTCAACTCAACTCACTGAGCATTAAATTTGCGGAAGATACCATGAAACGAAACGAACAGCACGATGACTTTAGAACGGTGATACATCATCCATCTGTGCAAATAGGAGGTCGCGTTTGGCGATATATTATCCTTCGTCATTGAAGCAGTTAACAAGTATCATGTTGGGGGTCTGTGTGGCTATGTGAAGTGTTAGAACCATGAAATTTTGTAAAGCACGAAAGCATAGGTGATCAGTCTTTTCGTCTCTTATAGAACGTCGAGGGCTGGTATCAAATTCTCGTTCGACCGCGCCTGTGTGCCTAGGACGTAACTTCCTAACCGCTACACCAAAGAGCATGCTGAATATCGACAGATTTATACAAATATGGGTTTAGCACCATATATCCAACTAACCCGAAGGCGTGTAAATGGGCTACTTATAGTCGTTGATCTACAGCATCTGAGCATCGACAACAAAGTGGCTTAGAAATGGTATAGTGTCTCGACAGCTAACAGACTCACAGAGCATGATGAGCAAGGTGAAGACGGACATTCTTCGGGCAGAGTTGCAGGCTTGTATTCAACAATCAAAAATAGACAAAATCTGTTGGATTGTTTCCCCCCAGGACATGCTGGTGTGGTGAGGAAATAAGCAGGCGAACAGATTGGCTGGGTTTGTACCGCTAGTTGGGGTATTGGTGCATGATAATAAGGCAGACGTGGTAGGGACCCTTTGGGATCATGTGTATAGTGCAGAAGAGAGGATAGATCATCACGGCCTGGAGAGAATGGTCCTGTCGGTTCTTGACACAATTCAACACAACTCGCAGGTACGCATGGCTGAATGGGTAAGAAGGCGTGTTCGTAAACATCCGGCGTGCTGATACCGAGGTAAGCGGTGTAACCCCTATACCGGACAGCTGGACTAAAATGTTGACCTGTCGTCCTTGACGTTAATTACAAGTACCTCTGAAGTTGGATGGGTTCACCTGATGGCGAGGGACAATGTTAATAATAGGGAAAGCTAATCCACAGGCAAACTTCAGTCCATCACTACTGTATATAGTATGTAGGGACTACGCTTAAGTTCAAAGCGAGCGAGTGCAAAAAAAACAACAACAGCTCAACACAACTCAACTCAACACAGCTCAGCTCGACTCAACACAACTCAACACAACTCAACTCAATACAACACAACAGCAATGGAACCTAGAAGAAGAGGCATCTATCTAGCTCTTCTCTCTCTCTCTATGTGTTGGCGGTGAGGATGTTTGTAGGTGGGGGTTGTGTGGGTGGGTGGGTGGGGGAGATTGTGTGGTGGGTGATATGTTTGCAAGTAGGGGATGTGTGGGTGGGTGCGGGTTTTTGTGTGTGGGCAAGTGCAGGATATGTGAGTTGGGGGGAATATGTGTGTGTGGGTGTTGGAAATGTGGTTGAGGGATGTGTATTTGGCTGAGTGTTTGGGGGTGTGTGGGTGGGTGGTGGAGGATATGTGGGTGGGTGAGTGTTGGTATGTTATGGGATGGGTGGAGGATGTGTGGGTGGGGAGATGTGTGAAGGTGGGGAGATGTGTGGGTGGGTATGGATGGGTGGTTGCATGCATGTGTGCCTGGGTGTGTGGGTGGGTGGGGATGTGTGGTGGGTGGGAGATGTGTGTGTGGGTAGGGAGATGATGTATGTGGGGGTGTGTTTGGGATGTGTGGATTGGGGGATTGGTGGATGGATGGGGTCATGTATGTGCCTGTGGGTATGTGTGTGGTTGGGTGGTTGATGTGTGTGTGGGGGACACGCGGATGGATAGGGGATGGGTGGGTGGGTAGGGGATTTGTCTCATAACATGGTAACATGCATTGTTTATGCTTTTTTTAAGTTTTTTTTTTAAACTAAAATGCACTGATAAACGAAAGATGAGTGATTGGAAGGGCCGAATGTAAGACGGGCCTGCATGCCCAATGTGTTACCCTTCGAAAATAAAGTTTGTTCGTTCGTTCTCTCTCTCTCTCTCTCTCTCTCTCTCTCACTCTCTCTCTCTCTCTCTCTCTCTCTCGCTCTCTCACAATGTGACTGTCTGTCTTTCTCTCTGTCTCTCTGTCTGTCTTTCTATCCATCTAGGTTGTCTGTGCCCATCCGTACGACTGTTTGTCTGTCTGCCTGCCTGTCTTTCTATACATACAACCAATCAGCCTGTCCTGTCTGTGTGTCTACCTTTATATCTCTCTAAACATCCACCCACTCATTCAATCACCCATCCACCCACCTATCCCTCCCCAACTTGAACATTCACAAATTCCACCAAACGCCCCATTCACAAATAACCCCAACTAAACATCGTTAAACCAACCATTGGGACTTAACGCACCATGAATCCCTGCACACTTTGCACTACATACAACAACACATGAGCCCCCTAAATCACGGCCGCCGTGCTGCGACCACACAAAACACACACAACACGTACTGGTTTACCTCCCTCGCATCATTTAGAGAAATGTGTGGCACTTATGCAACATTCCTGGCATTACATCACACCCCCACCTGTGGAGCTTATCTCCCCTGCTCCGTGCAGGCAGACCTGGAGATGGCGTTGTCTTGTATGTGGGTGTGTTTGTCTGTGACCTTACCAGCGGCGTGTCTCTCAAGTCTGTAGGTAGTTGAAGTATTGATTGTTACATGGTTAAGTAGAAGGAAAGAGGTAGAGATTCGAGGACAGGTCAGGTAATTTAAATATCGAAAGCTATAGCTGCTTTATCGCCGTGGTGGCATATTTCATCCTTCGTGCATTTGGTTGGTTGGTTGACTGATGTGTTGATGGTTGTATGGTTGGTTGATTAATTGGTTGGTGTGTTGTATGGTTGGTTGGTGTGTTGTATGGCTGGTTGGTTAATTGGTTGGTGTGTTGTATGGTTGGTTGATTAATTGGTTGGTGTGTTGTATGGTTGGTGTGTTGTATGGTTGGTTGGTTAATTGGTTGGTGTGTTGTATGGTTGGTGTGTTGTATGGTTGGTTGATTAATTGGTTGCTGCGTTGTATGGTTGGTTGATTAATTGGTTGGTGGGTTGCATGGTTGTGTGTTTATTGGTTGGTTAAGGGGTCGGAGTGTTTTATGGTTGATTGATTCTATGGTTGGTTGGTTAATTGGTTTGTTTGTTGTATGGTTGCTTGGTTAATTGGTTGGTGTGTTTATTGGTTGATCGATTGTTTGGTTGGTTAAGTGATTGGTGTGATGATGGTTGTATGGTTGGTTGATTAATTGGTTGGTGTGTTGTATGGTTGGTTGGTGTGTTGTATGGCTGGTTGGTTAATTGGTTGGTGTGTTGTATGGTTGGTTGATTAATTGGTTGGTGTGTTGTATGGTTGGTTGGTGTGTTGTATGGTTGGTTGGTTAATTGGTTGGTGTGTTGTATGGTTGGTGTGTTGTATGGTTGGTTGATTAATTGGTTGCTGCGTTGTATGGTTGGTTGATCAATTGGTTGGTGGGTTGCATGGTTGTGTGTTTATTGGTTGGTTAAGGGGTCGGAGTGTTTTATGGTTGATTGATTCTATGGTTGGTTGGTTAATTGGTTTGTTTGTTGTATGGTTGCTTGGTTAATTGGTTGGTGTGTTTATTGGTTGATCGATTGTTTGGTTGGTTAAGTGGTTGGTATGATGATGGTTGTATGATTGGTTGGTTAATTGGTTGCAGTGTTGTATGGTCGATTGGTTGTATGGTTGGTTGGTTAATTTATTGGTGTGTTGATTGATTGGTGGGTTGTTTGGTTGGTGTGTTGATTGGTTGGTTAAGTGGTTGGTGTGTTGATTGGTTGGTACAGTGGTTGGTGTGTTGATTGGTTGGTTAAGTGGTTGGTGTGTTGATTAGTTGGTTAAGTGGTTGGTGTGTTGATTGGTTGGTTAAGTGGTTGGTGTGTTGTATGGTTGGTTGGTTAATTGGTTGGTGTGTTGTTTGTTTGGTTGGTTAATTGATTTTTGTGTTGATTACTTGATTAAATAGTTGGTGTGTTGTATAGTTGTTGATTAATTGGTTGGTTGGTGTGTTGGTTGGTTGATGTATATTTTAGTTGGTGGGTTGTTTTGGTTGGTGGGTTGTTTGTGAATTCTCTAGAAGACTGAATGTTCACTCATACATCCGGTGCAATAGCGCTGTGATCGTCTTAACTCCTAGAAAGTGTTTCATCTATTGGGGCGAGGTTCGTGTAATGTTAGCGGGTTCATTTCCCTACACCTGTCAGTTGAACGTAAACGTTGACTTCTCGTTCAGAACGCAATGGCAAACTACTGAAAATAAAATGGCTTAGAAATTCAACCTGATGGCAACATCTTGCAAAGAACATGTAACATTGTAAGCCGTAGTCTAGGGCCACACTTTGAGAACCGTCAATCTGCAGCAGGATCTTGACAACACAACGTGTTAAGCACACATATCCAGCCGGACCAGGGCAACCTTTAAACACGTCTCTTGCTGCTGCTGCGGCTGCTGCTACTACTACCACTACTACTGCTGCTACTACTACTACTTCTACTACTACTACTACTACTACTGCTGCTGATGCTGCTACTACTACTACTACTACTACTACAACCACCACTACTACTGCTGCTGCTGCTGCTACTATTACTGCTACGACATATTATGGTTCTCTCTCTCTTGTCTCTCTCTTTCTCTTTCTCTCTCACACACACAGACACACACACACACAACATATGGTTTTCTCTCTCACACTCACACACAGCATATTATGGTTCTCTCTCTCTCTTTCTCTCTCTTTATCTCTCTCTCTCTCTCTCCCTCTCACAACATATTATGGTTCTCTCTCTGTCTGTCACACACATACACATAATATATTATGGTTCTCTCTCTCTCAACATATGTATGTCTGCCATTTGTCTCACTACATATTATGGCTCTCTCTCTCTCTCTCACACACACACACACACACACAACATATTATGGTTCTCTCTCTCTCTCACACACATACACAACATATTATGGTTCTCTCTCTCACACACACACACACACAACATGTTATGGTTCTCTATCTCACTCTCAACATATGCATGTAGGCCATTTGTCTCACTACATATTATGGTTCTCTCTGTCTCTGTCTCTCTCTCACTCTCTTTCTTTCTCATTATCTCTCCCTCCTTCTAGACATATATCTGTCCACCTGTCTACATCTCTCTCATTCTCTCTCATTCTCTCTCTCACACTCTCTTTCTTTCTCATTATCTCTCCCTCCTTCTAGACATACATCTGTCCACCTGTCTACATCTCTCTCATTCTCTCTCATTCTCTCTCTCTCTCTCTCTCTCTCTCTCTCTCTCTCTCTCTCTCTCTCTCTCTCTCTCTCTCTCGCTCGCCTGTCTAATAATAAATAGATCAAATGACTGGCATCTGAAGGTCACCCATTGTAGGAACAGAAACAACGCGAGCGTCGTCGTGTTTCGAAACCTGATCAGGTCCACGTGGCAGAGCGGTGAACACGACAGCTAGGCTCACTTCAACCAACACGGCCAACAGATGGCAGTCGGCGTGGGAGTTTGCTCTCGCTCGTAGGCCGGTTTCATAAAACTGGAGTGGGTATTTTCGACCCGGACCTCCCCCGCAACTCAGAGGTGGCATCCGCCCTCACAGCACGACTGGGGCTGGGTTGACAATACCGGTTTGTTAGAAAACTCGTGGTCGTTTCCCCCCCCCCCCTTCCTCTCTCCCTCTCTCTCTCTCTCTCTCTTCTCTCTCTCTCTCTCTCTCTCTCTCTCTCTCTCTCTCTCTCTCTCTCTCTCTCTCTCTCTCTCTCATTCATACATTCAACACGACTAATGCTCGGTTGACAACACCGATTTGTGACAGCACTTTTCGTTCTATGTCTTTTTCTCTCTTTCTCTCTCTCTCTCTCTCTCTCTCTCTCTCTCTCCTTCTTTCTGTCTATCCCTCTGTATCTCTCCCTGTCACTCCATGTCACTCTCTTTCTCTGCATGTTTGCCTCATGAATCGCTCTTTCTCTCTCTCTCTCTCTTTCTCTCTCTCTCTCTCTCTCTCTCTCTCTTTCTTTCTCTCTCCACCTCTCTCATTCATACACACAGCACAACTAATGCTCGTTCTTTGCTTGTCATTCTCTTTCTCTTTCCCCCCCCCCTCTCTCTCTCTCTCTCTCTCTCTCTCTCTCTCTCTCTCTCTCTCTCCATTCACTGCTCATTCATTCTTTCATTCATTCAGTCACCCATTCACTGTTCATTCATTCATTAATTCACAGTTTATTCATTCATTTATTCACAGTTCATTCATTCATTCATTCATTCATTCATTTATCCATTCACTCTTCGTTATTTCATTCATGCATTCACTGTTGATTCATTCGTTCATTAACTGTTCATTAATTAATTAACGCGCGTGGTGATTCACTTCACTTCTCCTGCCAGTGTCAGTAAACACCCATGCAATTATTGATGTTACAATGCCTGGGAGTTATTCGTGTTATAACGCCCACCCGCGCTGGCGCAAGCACATACACACAGTGCGCGCATACGCACAGGCGCGCGCGCATACACGTACTGCACCTCTAATGTCCTTCCAATATTATTCATCTTATCTCTGTAATTCTCTTCTCCGTTTGGTTTTTGTTCTCTCCCGCTAATTCATTTGCCTTGTGGGTTCCAAACAAGAGAGTGTCTAGTTGGTTATTTAGTTAGTTAGTTCGTTCGTTAGTTAGTTAGTTAGTTAGTTGATTGGTTGGTTGGTTGATTGGTTGGTTGGTCGGTCGACAGATCATCCTCATTGCACATCGAACCATTCAGTCCATAAGTGCTCTGATCCCCTCCTCAGCAAATCCCGCAGCGTGTAGCGGCACACGACACCAGTTTTGTGTTGGTTTATTAATCTTCAAGAGAGTGTCTAGTCCAGTGTTTCCCAACGTGGGGCCCACGCCCCACAGGGGGGGGGGGCAATTTGACTGTTAAGGGGGGCAATTCGAAAATGGAAGAAATCGGCTGAATATAACAAAACGGGGAGACTTGAGACTGAAGTTAACTAAATTGGAACCTGACATAAGATCTCTTTGCAGCAAGCATCAAGCGCAAGGATCTCACTAAATTTAAATAATAAATAATTACTAATAATTAAAATAATATAGAAAAATCTTTCATTAAAATTATTTTGTACTTGAATTTCAGTTCTCCATTATATGTTTTGAAAATTTACTTACTGTGTTTGCTCAATAATTACCTAGTGATTTCTTCCTAAAACCTATCATTCAAGTTTCTTTAGTGAACATTTCAATTTTTGAATATTAAAAATAATGTATATGTTGAGGGGGGGGGGGCATGGGGCAGGGGAGGGGGGCAATATGAATTTTAGAAAGGCTAAAGTGGGGCATGGTACAAAAAAGGTTGGGAAACACTGGTCTAGTCATACTGTCCTCATGTTGTCCCAGTGTGTGTTCTACCCAGCGGCAGCATCTTCTCTTCATCTCTTGTTTCACTTAGATTTGTTTAGTTCCCTCCATGAGATCCACATTGGTGTTTCTGTTATACTATTTTACTACCACTATTATGTTCAGGCAGCATTTAGTGAATATTTGTTGTTTATTTGTAATCCTGTTAGCTGGTATCCATGTTTCTAACACATACAATAGTTTGAATAACGAACACACAAACAATAGATTCCACGATGTATGGCCTGGCATATTTCTCTGCATCTCGTCAGGTGCATACTGCGAAAATCACACAACATAAACTAAAGTGATTAGATAAATCATTCAAGCAATAATTTCAATTGTCTTTTTTTAATGTTGCATATCCCTTGCAGGACGTTGCGGTCAACACCCCCATTTTCCAGCTGCTGTTGATGTACTAGGCAAATTTTACGTTCAGTAGTTTGCCATTGCTTTCTGAACGACCGGCTCCCATACCAACACGTTATAACACAACTCGACACGGTCTGCTGCACAAATCGGCTGCACAAATCGGTCGCGGCTGCGCCTTGTAAGCGGCTCGCGAACCGCTTTCGCAAGCCTTTGGCCACGGAGACCGGCACAATGGTCTACCGCGGTAATTTTAAACTGATAATCACGTCTTTCTGCTTGCACAAAACTGGCTTCTGCCAATTAATGTCGATGGCTTCAGAGACCTTTAACAAGCGACCGTTTTGTAATACTGATTTAACGTTGGGGAAAATATCAAAGATTGGCGCTAAATTTAATTTCCTTTATTTCCACACATTTCTTAGTCTTATGAAAGCTCCTCTTGCGTTTTATATTCTTGTTGTAATATCTCTATATGTTCACCTAGAACAGTTTTAACATACGGCTGCAAATCATGGATAGAAGAATGCTGAAAATTAATTGAACACCAAAATGAGCAATCTGGACGTTTCAGGGGAAGCTGATTCGCTAAGACAACTTATCACAAACATCAGAAAGTGGCAGTCATCATCGATTTTTAGTCCACGTTAAGAGAAAACAAAAAACTGGAACATGTGACAACCGGAAAGATTTGCTGACAGACGGATAGAGGAAGACATCATCATAATATTCTTGACAGTCTTGTGTCATGGCACGGAAGGGAGTCAACACACAAATTGGTCCATGCCGTCAGAAATCGTAATTTGTGGAGAGGCATGATCGCCCACCCCAGCCGGCATGGTATTGATGATCTTGTCTTCCATCTTTGTCTGCACTGCTGTCTGACCAGATTCAGCGCCAAACAAAAACTAGGTTTCGGCCACACAAGGTACACAATCACATGAACAAGTATTATAATCTAAATCTCCGTTCACTGAGCATTAGAATTGGAGAAGATAAACCACGAAACAAAACAAATAACATTGTGATGTTGTTTCCCCGAGAAGAGAGTGGGATCAACATGCACATCTTTAAACTGATTATCTGTTGGGATTATTGACTGACTTTTCGTCTACACTCCTCTCTTCTGTCTTCCCTTCCATATATCTCTTTCTTTCACTCTCTCTCTATTATTCTCTCAACACATACTTCGACAACAGTTCTTTTCCACATTAAATAAAAGATTTAATTTAAAACTATGTCTGGTGTATGGGTGGATATTGTCTGTGTAGTTGCTAGTGTATTCTATTGTTGGTGACAGAATGAACTCAGAATGTCTATCAGCGGTATCTTCTCGCCAGTCATTCTTCACGATTACAGGACATCACATCAAACAGGACAGAGCTCACCCGGGATGATCCGTAGGCTTGAGTCTGATGGTAAATCCGTTAGTGAAATGAAAACAAACTGTTCACCACTGAGTCACCGTATTGCTATAAAAGTCCCGTAAGTTTATGACTGTGCCCAAAT
This sequence comes from Cepaea hortensis, assembly GCA_963921405.1. Taxonomy (NCBI): domain Eukaryota; kingdom Metazoa; phylum Mollusca; class Gastropoda; order Stylommatophora; family Helicidae; genus Cepaea; species Cepaea hortensis. The sequence continues at coordinate 423,565,791 of OY992876.1, forward strand.
CGGTTTCATGATATTAAGTATCCATCATCGAGAAAAAACACCACATTGTCAATGTTCTTCCTATTGTCTATTATGATTATCACTATTGTCTTTTTCTATTCCTTCTACTCTATGTATGCAAGTCGTATGTAGGTTGAAGTCTCTGCTTGCCCCACCTTAACATCTCTTTCTGTTTAGGAGCCCCAGTGGTATATGAGTGTTAGCATACAGTCTTCTGTATTTTACTGGATGTTAGTATTTGTTCATCTGAACAAACTGTTTAGGTTCTTTCTGGATCTAAGTATGTACTTTATTGGTTCAAGTAGAGTATTTTTTTCCTTTCTTCTCTAATGTCCCTAGAAACTGGGAACCTGTGGATGAATATAACAAGTCGAGTGGTAAGCGTCCGCCCCTTACTCCTAACTTATGCAAGTGTCCTTCTCCAGCCATAATGACAAGGCTTTCGAAGTCACCATCAGCATAAGACATAAGAATTCACCTCAGTCTAAAACACCCACTAATAATATGTAATGATAAAGGTAATACACGCTCATCTATATTCCTATTCTAAAACTATATTTTAATATACCTTATACACATCTATGTTCCTTTATAGAATTAATGTAGATCCACGAATCGAAATTAATCCGCATCCAAGCACTTTATCCCATTATAAGGGAGGATATTTCTTTTCATTACAGGACACATAATTCTATCTTCTCGTCCAGTTGGGAATACACACACTAAACTGACAAAGAAAGTGGCTACTCTTTATAGTTCAGTCTATGTCGCATAATCCTTGACATTGCTGGACAAAGCAAATTCAGACTTCATTATCCCTTGTCAGTGGAAAATTTCTGATCTCGAACTTTTCCGTTGTTTAATACAACCAAACCGCATTCTGCTGTCCAGTCTTAGTCGCAAACCTACCTCCAGAACGCAATAGGCTGGTCCATGATACTGTCTGTCTTGGTAGCAAACCAATTTTTCCACTCTACATGTCACCTGTGTTGTAGTCGACTCTCCCGCCTTGACCTACATACACATGCGCTGGTCAATCCTTTGTGGTTATCCTTCTGTTTCATTAACCCTTCTCCTACCTGGGTATTCGCTGTATACCGTCGTCGATCTGGGAATCACTAACATTCAGCATTTCACGACATAGGCCCCCTCTTAAGAGATTAGACCGCGTCGAATCTTTCTCACTGTAGGTTTGATTCCCATGATCCACAACCCTAGTCTTCTTCCTCCGGAGCTGGATGTCTGGATAATAAATCTGCTCCTACATTTTCCTTACCAAAAATGTATTCCACTGTGAAGTCCAGTTGCAGCAACAACGTCCATCACATCCACCGTGCGTTGAGCTTCTGCGAAGTAGCTATTAACATCACGTGTTGATGATATGATTAGATCCTCACATGGCTCACTTCATTATCCAGTAGGCGCTCTAGTTGACCCCCTACTATACTACTAACGACTGAAACTAGTGTTGGCTCCTCGCTCCTGTACGTCCAGTCGACCTGCTTTCGACTTGCGTCAGCGACGGCTCACAATACAGACGGATTGTCCCATCCTGATTGTAACACTGCTTCCATGTCCTCTTGGTTTCCCCCGGCTTTGCCTCTGGGGATGTTTCGCCTCGTCCTCGTTGGACCGAGTCGTCTTTCCCAAATCTCCTGGGCTTTTGCTTCCAGGACCATCTTGGGCGATATTGTATCTGGTCAGCCAATCTTCGGTTGGAGTCCTGGGTAATTCTCGCTTTTCCCGACGTTACCCACCCCTTCTGAACTTGGTTACCGGTGAAACTTTCACTCTTGTCCTTTCCCTGACTTGTGATTTCCCTCCTCCTGTCGTTGGGTAAATCTGACCTATCACGTACTGTCCCATAGGCCCTCCTATGTTGTACTGGCGATCTCTGGTCTTCGTCTGGACTGGTAACCTTTGTCCCCATGGCTGCCATCACCATAAAGTGCGAAGCGTTGCTCCCGGATCTCTCTTCATATTTCCTAATGAGATGTCTAGGGAGATTTTTCTTCTCTTCCCCCATCCGTATTTTGTAGATGTTCTTGGACACCACCTTTTCCACAGGATAAGGTCCTTTCCATCCTACTTGGAGTATATTGGTCTCTGCTGGACTCCACACTTCCACTTTGTCTTCCACTTTAAGAGCTAGTTTCCTCTTAATTCGCTTGTTGGGTGGTGCTTTCTGGCACTCCGAACAAGACTTCACCCACCGGCGTACATCTCCGGTCATTCCTGGCCAGCAATAATGGCCGGATATTTGCTGCAAGGTCTCTCTGACACCCATATGTCGATTCTCGCCTATGATGTGTCCACTCTGAAGAATGTGAGGACGGTGGGTCTCTGGAACCACCCACTGCTCATGCAGGTTATCTCCCCTCCCAGCTCTCCGATAGAGTAGTTGATTCTTCAGAAAGTACTGTCCCCGTTCTGGTAGCTCAGCACTTCTTTGCAGCTTCCTGTAGCAAGGATGCAACGTAGTATCCTTCCTCTGGGCAGTATGCAGTTCTCCTATCTCTGAGTTGTCGCATAGTGTCTCTGCCTCTTTTTCCTTCCTTTGAGATCCACTGACTACTGTTCCCTTGTGGGCTTGCTGTTTGGGCATCCCCAAAAAGACATATTTCGTGCCAATGATCATTGGAAATAAGGAGTCAGATAATACAGCAGCTGGAATAATGCCCGTGACGTACCTGGATTTAATCTCCACCTTGGCGATTGGCAGCGTCATGGTAACAGCACTCCTCATTGCCGGCTGTATTTCTATGGTCTCCCCTGTAAGTTGGTCTGGGCTTACTAAGCTGGCGTCCACCACCGCTTCCCCATCCAAACCTGTATCATAGAGACAAGCAACCTGCTGGCCATTGACTTCAATAAGTTCAACCACAGGTGGTCTCTCTTGGTCCTGAGTGTCTTTCATCTCCTTGACCGTTTCCTTGCCTTCTTCTTTTGATTCCTCGAGGTTGGTTATGCAATTGGCGTGTTTTCCCTTGCATCTGCAGTCCACAGTATTATGTGTTGTCGACTGGCAGTGAGTGCACTCTGTTCCCTTCCTAGGTTTCCCTGTGTCCTTTTTGTTCCTTTCTCCTTCGCCGACCTCAGCCTTGTCTGTGATCACCGATGTAGGAATCACTTTGCATGCTGCGAAGTAAGAACTTTTAGGTTTCGATCTGCAGTCTTTTGTGTTGTGGGAGGCCGCCCTACAAAACGAACACCACTTTTCAGACCACTGTCGTTTCGCTTGAGAATTCGAGGTGCTCTGGCTTCCTACCTTCACCTTCTCTGAACTCTCCTCTGTGTGCTTTATATAAGGTTCCACTTTTTCTCCTTCCCAGTTTTTAGGTTTCTTTTTCTCTGGTTTCTCCTGACCTTTGGTTTGTGTACTTAGTTCCTCCGCTTCACCATGTACTTCCACGAATCGTTCCGCCAGCTTATTCACAACATCAATCCGTTCCGCCCCTTGTTCTCCCAAGAAGGTTCTGAGAGGTTTCGACATTTGCTTTCGCATCTGGTCGACCACCATCATCTCTTCGAGACTCTCATAATCCCTCTTGAATTCTGCCAAGTCCATCCATTTCTGGAGATAGGATTTCAGCCTTAGACTGTAGGCGGCGAATAGTTCTCCCGGCTCTCGTCTAGACGATCTAAACTTTTTCCGATATGTTTGTGCTGTGACTTCATAATGTTTCATCAAAGCTGCTTTCAATTCCTCGTACTGATTTTCCTGTCCTGGTGGTAGGCGTGTGTAGACCTCGTACCCTGAACCACGTAACGCCTGGGATACTTTAAGAGCCCATCTGGATCTTTCCAGTCCCATAGCGATTGCCATAGCCTCGAACCGATCCAAAAACTGGAATATCTTTTCTTTACTTTCATCATAGACTGCTAAAGGAAACTTCATGGCATGGTAACCCTGTCCAATCATGTGGGTTGCCCCAGGTGAAGATGAACTTCCTTCTGCTGCATCTATTTCACCCTTAGTTTGTGTCTTGAGTTCTAACTCTTTCAAGCGGTATTCATGTTCCATTTCTTGTCTCCTGGCAGTCTGTTCCATTTCCAGTTTCTTGGTCTCCTGTTCCAGTTCCAGTCGCTTGGTCTCCTGTTCCAGTTCCAGTCGCTTGGTCTCCTGTTCCAGTTTCTTGGCCTCTTGTTCCATTTCCATTCGTTTGGTCTCCACCTCTATTCTTCTCACTTCCAACTCGGCTTTCCGGTCTTCTCTTTCCCCTTTACGAATCTCTCTCTCTCTTTCTTGTATGTAATCAGTTAGCTCGGTACCAGCTAACCCAATTTCCTCCCCGTTGGCTCTCAGTTCTGCTGTAGTTACTTTAGGAGTTGCCATAGTTACAGCAGATAAGTCAGCACGTTGAGTAAAGATCCCTCAAGGCAGAAAAGAAGTACTCACTATACAATTATATTCCACCTAGAACCTATATCATTATCTATGTCTATCTAATATAATAAACCTACGACACCCCACAGTACATCACAACCACTCTCTCATCCACAAGAGGAGATATAGGATAAAGACTTACGTAGACGTGTGACCGTGTGACTAGGTATGTAATGTGTCTTACCACCTATCCACATTCACTCTGTCTGGAACTTTCTCACTGTAAAGTCACCAGCATTAATGAACTGTTTCTACCATAAATGTAATGGCACCATATATCCAATGGACGTCCTTCCATTAAAAGTCATCAATATATACTTCTTTTTCTTTTATTCCAATCAGTATGTCCCAACATGCAGGTACTCCGCTATGCCTGTGCCAATATGCAAGTACCCCTTTATGCATATGCCCTGTTATGCCCAGGTCATATGGGTATTTTTCCTACCCCGCTTGCTCCACCAATTATGTGATGTTGTTTCCCCGAGAAGAGAGTGGGATCAACATGCACATCTTTAAACTGATTATCTGTTGGGATTATTGACTGACTTTTCGTCTACACTCCTCTCTTCTGTCTTCCCTTCCATATATCTCTTTCTTTCACTCTCTCTCTATTATTCTCTCAACACATACTTCGACAACAGTTCTTTTCCACATTAAATAAAAGATTTAATTTAAAACTATGTCTGGTGTATGGGTGGATATTGTCTGTGTAGTTGCTAGTGTATTCTATTGTTGGTGACAGAATGAACTCAGAATGTCTATCAGCGGTATCTTCTCGCCAGTCATTCTTCACGATTACAGGACATCACATCAAACAGGACAGAGCTCACCCGGGATGATCCGTAGGCTTGAGTCTGATGGTAAATCCGTTAGTGAAATGAAAACAAACTGTTCACCACTGAGTCACCGTATTGCTATAAAAGTCCCGTAAGTTTATGACTGTGCCCAAATCGGTTTCATGATATTAAGTATCCATCATCGAGAAAAAACACCACATTGTCAATGTTCTTCCTATTGTCTATTATGATTATCACTATTGTCTTTTTCTATTCCTTCTACTCTATGTATGCAAGTCGTATGTAGGTTGAAGTCTCTGCTTGCCCCACCTTAACATCTCTTTCTGTTTAGGAGCCCCAGTGGTATATGAGTGTTAGCATACAGTCTTCTGTATTTTACTGGATGTTAGTATTTGTTCATCTGAACAAACTGTTTAGGTTCTTTCTGGATCTAAGTATGTACTTTATTGGTTCAAGTAGAGTATTTTTTCCTTTCTTCTCTAATGTCCCTAGAAACTGGGAACCTGTGGATGAATATAACAAGTCGAGTGGTAAGCGTCCGCCCCTTACTCCTAACTTATGCAAGTGTCCTTCTCCAGCCATAATGACAAGGCTTTCGAAGTCACCATCAGCATAAGACATAAGAATTCACCTCAGTCTAAAACACCCACTAATAATATGTAATGATAAAGGTAATACACGCTCATCTATATTCCTATTCTAAAACTATATTTTAATATACCTTATACACATCTATGTTCCTTTATAGAATTAATGTAGATCCACGAATCGAAATTAATCCGCATCCAAGCACTTTATCCCATTATAAGGGAGGATATTTCTTTTCATTACAGGACACATAATTCTATCTTCTCGTCCAGTTGGGAATACACACACTAAACTGACAAAGAAAGTGGCTACTCTTTATAGTTCAGTCTATGTCGCATAATCCTTGACATTGCTGGACAAAGCAAATTCAGACTTCATTATCCCTTGTCAGTGGAAAATTTCTGATCTCGAACTTTTCCGTTGTTTAATACAACCAAACCGCATTCTGCTGTCCAGTCTTAGTCGCAAACCTACCTCCAGAACTCAATAGGCTGGTCCATGATACTGTCTGTCTTGGTAGCAAACCAATTTTTCCACTCTACATGTCACCTGTGTTGTAGTCGACTCTCCCGCCTTGACCTACATACACATGCGCTGGTCAATCCTTTGTGGTTATCCTTCTGTTTCATTAACCCTTCTCCTACCTGGGTATTCGCTGTATACCGTCGTCGATCTGGGAATCACTAACATTCAGCATTTCACGACAAACATGATGACCCCCATGTGGTGATATATCGTCCTTCTGTCCAAATTGGAGGTCATATTTTGCGATATATTATCATTCAGCCTGAATCAGTTTTTATATGTATGATTCCTTCTCTTCAAGTGAGGTTCTACATGGTGTATTTTTAATGACTGTGGGGTTTTTTGAAAATATTGCCGTTTCAAGTTTTCTATTTACCTTTGAGTTGAGTTGAGCTAAGAACTGACATCATTGCACTCAGGACATTACCAAATGCGCCTTATCCCCTTGTTCAATAGCCAGCGAAGATTCACACTACTAATCGTTCCCATCACTATCTGATTGAAAGTTCTCCTGGTCTTCCCTCTTAGTTTTCAGATTCTACCAGAATCCCCCGCAATTTCATCCTTTTCACATACGGGTTCTCAATCTTTTTCTCCACCTGGTCCCACAGGCGCACGACCACCTCTCCCTTGTCGATAGATACTCGACCACCAAGAGGTGAATTCCCTGCCAGCCTATCAGCCTCTTCATTCCCTTTTATGCTGCATGAACTCCACAGAGTTACAAAACGTGGAACGGCAATATTTTCAAAAACTGCAGTCATTAAAATATACACCCTATACAAAGGGAATTTCTGACAATTATGGGTTTAATATTGGTGTTTTGCGTCTCGCCAAATTTCACACTATTGTTCTCTGGTCTTCTGTTCAAAGGTTCTCAGCTGAGGGATATGAAGGATCCCCCGGATGAAAGAGCCTGGCCGTTACTCGCTCTCTGCCGCATGGAAGTAATGTGCAGAGCCGGCAACACATGTAGCCTACCTCCTGAGCGTTACTAAAGGTGAAAAAGTGTCCCAATCGCACTCAGTGGTTACGATGCAAGTCTGTATAAAGAAAAACTCATTGATTGAGTATATTCAAAGGTGGGGAAAAGTCCCACTAACCCGACATGGAACGCTTGTCTAGCGAATCCGAAAGTGTGGAAGTCCGAAGTGATAAGCTGCATGCAGAATGGATGTCGTCTGCAGACTAAAGTAGAAAATCGTCTCAATAACACGATGTAACGCTTGGCTAGCGAATCCATTATCTGGAAGTCCGAAGAGAAAGCTTGCTGAGTGGATGTCGTCGCAGACTGACCGTTCCTGGTCTGTGCGGGGAGCGGCTATGGGCGAACGAAATGTCCAATATATGGAAGTGAGGAATTAAAGCAGCCATGAGCAGAACGTGGTGATTCCTTGGGTGAGCCCAGTCTCAGAGCGCTATGTACCGGTTTCTGCAATTATGGAAGCCTTCTTGGACAGCGGGGAATGCCCATGGTCTGCCCCTGCCTTCTCTTTGGGGTTGACCGTGATGTCTTTGACCGTTCTACCTTGACCAGCTGAGATGTGGGCGACACGACAACAGTAAGAGTCTAATGTCCCACGAAACCCCGGGAAGGCAAACCCGTAAAAATGCCCGCAGAAGTCGGGTGTGCCAGCCGAAAGATTGCAAATAAAATGGCACAACGCAAAAACGTCCGAATGAAATTCCCTCGTGCCCGGTACAGCTCTGACTATCTAGTTTTCCGGCCGGAACAGTTCTGACTATCTAGTTTTCCGGCACAGCGTCCATACACATCCGAACTGAAAGCTCGATGAGCGGAAGTCGCCTGCAGACTGACTGTTCCTGGTTTGTGCAAGAGCGGCCTGTAGCGAACGAAATGCCCAATGCATGGAAGTGAGGAATCAAAGCAACCATGTGTGATTCCTTGGGTGAGCCCATCACCAGAGCGCTATGTATCGGCTCTGCAATTATGGAAGTCTCCTTGGATGGCGAAAAATGCCCATGGACTGTCCCTGCCTTCCCTTGAGGGATGACCGTGAAGTCTTCGACCGTTCTAACCTGACCAGCTAGGATGTGGACGGCACCACAACACTGAGAATCCCCCAGGAATGCTAACCTGGTAAAAAAAAAAAAAAAAAAACATGCACGCTAAAGTCGGATGTGTTGGCCTGAGGGTTTCGGCCCAAGGGTGCCTAACCAGACACACAGCAATTACATCTGGGAAAAAACCACTCCGGACGAACGCGGAAGAAGAAGAAGAAGAAGAAGAAGAAGAAGAAGAAGAAGAAGAAGAAGAAGAAGAAGAAGAAGAAGTAGTTCTCTGCTCTTCTATCTAAGCGGGGGGGATTTGAACTCGAGCATAGTCCATAATGTGATACTTTCTAGTGGACTGAAGTGGTGTTTGCGTGTGGATTAACTTTCCATAGTGTCCATCACCATCAGCGAACCCACTCCTACTTCTGATGTTCTTGTAATTTACGTCCCCAAGTCAAGGGCGAGAAGTCAACATTTTAGTCCAGCTGAACGGTGTATGGGTTGAACCTGCTACCTCGGCATAAGCAACATCAGAAGTTTAATAGCAAGTGCTCTTTCTTATCCACTCGGCCATGACTTCCGTAATTTAGTAGTTGAGCTTCGGTGGTGTGGTCTTATAGAAGAATGATGAGAACGACCTGGACGGTTCGAAAGAGCAGTGGCATGTTCTGTGGATGTTCTAACCACACCACTACCACAGCCCCAATTTGAAGTCGGACTGATCCGTGGATGTTCTAACAACGCCACTACCACTATCATAACGCCTGTTTGACAGTGGACAACGTGCCGAGAAAGGAAACTTATGATCCAGCCTCATACAGCCTAGATATACCCAGAAGTCTTCACATCTTAAACTCCTCCAGCAGATACAGTTAAAATATTACTTTTCCCCAACCAAAAGATTCCTTTTCCCTATAATAATAATAATCAACTCACTTTTACATTGGAAGTTTTCCAAGAATCTGTCGGTGACGTCAATCGACAGGTGACCTGGGAAACGTGGGTCAAACGTAGGAACACCAGGGGTTCTTAAATTATGATGATTCCAAAAACCCACTTTGTCTGGGGGAGTTGTTTCATCATTTAGTTTAATGTAGAATTCGCCTGAAGTTTGTAATGAAGAGGAGGAGGGGAGAGAAGAAGAAGGGGGAGAAGAAGAAGAGGTTAGGAAGGGAGAAGAAGAAGTGGTAGAGGAGGGAGAAGAAGAGGATGAAGAAGAAGAATAGGAGAAGAAGAAGAGATAAACGACGGGGAAGAAGAAAAGGAGAAGAAGAAGAAGAGGTAGAGGAAGGAGAAAAAGAAAAGTTGGAGGATGAGAAGAGGAGGGGCAGAAGAAGAAGAGGAGGAGGAGAATAAGAAGAGGAGGTGGGACACGAAGAAGAAAAGAACAAGAAATAGTAGAGGAGCGTAACTAAGAAGAAGAAGGACAATGAGGAGGAGCAGTCAGCCTCGTGTTCTTCTTCTTCTTCTTCTTCTTCTTCTTCTTCTTCTTCTTCTTCTTCTTCTTCTTCTTCTTCTTCTTCTTCTTGTCTAGTATTTCCCAATGGAACACAGACTTCAACCAACTCAAGCGAAGCTAAGTGTTGACTTTTAGATGACTGGTTGGATTTTAAAGCTAAAATGTCTACTTGATGAGGTAGCCATTTGTAACTCCATCATCCTGTGTCTCCTCATGCGGTATGCATAATAGATTATATGTTTACTATTTTGGCTTTCCCTCACGGGTCGCGATAACGCACGAGCTCTTGTACATTTAGCTTTCAAATTGTCCGTCTAGAGCGGGAGGCACGTTGGGGTTACATTTGGGCGTCACGGTTCCGTCGCCCTGCTACTGAGTTAAATGCATAGAGCGACACTGTGGATTTCATGTAGAGTAATTTTACATCTATCGGCGGTGGTTTGTGTTGTGAACTGTATGTTCAGAAAAATGGCAGACAGCCGATTGCTGAACTAGCTGGATTTGACTTATACAGTAATGTGTGTGCAACTGCTGGTGTTTTAGTGACTGCCGCATCCATCGACAATGAACTGTAACTTTAATGGCGGATTGTTTTGTTTCTGATAGCGGCCTTATGCATGTATGGCTGTGCATGCTGTTGGTTTGTTGGGACTGCTGTTTGTTCTACTTTTTACAGTGGGGAGCATTTTGTGTGATATTCACTGTCACAGGAATTGAGCATTAATGGGTGATCCTCTTTCCGTGAAGTTGTAACGACAACTAACTAGACATCACACTGACAAAGACATGAATAGCGGTCGGACAAAGGTTTGATACCAGTTCTCGTTGTTCTAAACAAGAGAGAGTAAATTTCCACCTTTGTAACCGCGCACTCTTCAGAAATATGATGGTGGTAACACTCCACATATACACGGCATGTTCATTGTATTGGAATTGTTCTTTATTTTTATTATTCGTTTTTCACTAATTAAATTAATTTGCTTATAGAAGTAGGGGTAAGACTTAGAGACCAGTGCGTCTTCTAGTCTCTAATTTTTACCCCTACTTCTATGGTCGCCAAACAATACGTGTGTATTTATTTATGAATTGTCTTAATGGCCTCAAAGTGTTCCCCAATTGATATTAACTAATTCAGCATACCACTGTGTGTGTTTTAACGCCAGGAAGATGTCTGGTTTGGTTGGTTGGTTGGTTGGCTGGCTGGATGATTGTTTGGCTGGCTGGCTGGATGGCTGGTTGGTTGGCTGATTTGTTTTGATTATTTGCTTGTCTGGTTGGTTGGTTGGTTTTGGTTGTTTGCTTGTCTGGTTGGTTGTTGCTTGTTTATCTGGTTGGTTGGTTGGTTAGTTGGTTGCTTGGTTGTTTGTTTGTCTGGTTGGTTGGAGATTTGGTTGGTTGGTTGGTTGGTTGTTTGCTTGTCTGGTTTGTTAGTTGGTTGGTTGGTTGTTTGCTTGTCTGGTTGGTTGGTTTTGGTTGTTTGCTTGGCTGGTTGGTTGGTTAGTTGAGGGGGTGGGTTGGTTCATATCATCTCATCTCATCATGCTCCTCTTGTACCTTGCGGTGTCGAGGTGACGTATAAACTGCGGAAGAGTGCCCGTTTTATGGGCTTCATGTATCGATATTCCCATGGACTCTGCTAGTTAGTTAGTTAGTCGCAGTTCCAACTTCACAGCAACGGGTCGTCCCCATTATGCTCCGTTCCTGTGCCAGTGAAAAATGAAAAAGACAGGAGTCTCGACAAACAACAGCCCGCACAGATACACTGTGCATAATGCCGCCGCCAGAATGTCAACACACCAGTCCCCCACGAAACACTCAATTCATCTCTGATGGAATCGGCAGTCATTTTTCTATCTGGATGTTTCCTAGATGTTCACTTGCACAGTCCACGAACATACAGTTCATCACCGACGGCAGTGGCAGTCAACCAGAAGCCCAGCAGCCACGCATTTCTGCATAAGGCAAAAACTGGTCAACTCTGGGACACAGCCACCTGCCATCGCTCCAAACATGCAGTCACGTTCCAAAAATAAAAACTTGGGCAGATTCAAAAGCACTTCACACGAAACTCACAGCTCACAGTGTCGCGCCACGCACTCACTCAGTAGCAGGGCGACGGAACCATCAAGCCTCCTTAGTCGCCTCTTACGACATGCATGGTAGGCTACAGTGTTGCTATTCTGTGCTCCCCTTATGGGCCCCGGCAACACACGGGAAGTACACGGGACTCTGCTATTCCCTCCGTCTATGGTTTACGTGGTCGACCTCTTCCTCTGCTTCCCTCTGGGTTGGTTGTGTGCTCCAAAATGTTACAACTTGGTCTTCACATCAACCGCCTTCATTACCCAAAATATTTCCCAACAACCACTTTTGGCTAGGTAAACTTCGGAACCTAAAGTTAGTTGCTTATCCTTTACAGGACATCGCAGTCAACTCCAACAATTTTTGGCGGTTTGTGATTTCTTCGCAAGTTTACGTTCAGTAGTTTGAAGTTGCTTTCTGACCGTTCGGCACTCATGCCATTGACTGAAAACCAACACACGGCGGTCAGCTTCCAAATCGCTCGAAGCTGTGTTTTGAACGCGGTATGCGAAATTGCGATTTGCGCCTCTAACCCCTTCGCCACAGAGCCACGAACCCAAGCCAGCTCTTACAGTACGTCGCAGTCAACTCGAGCATTATTTGGCTGTTTGTGATTCCTGGGCAAGTTTACTTTCAGTAGTTTGAGGATAGTTGGGTATTCGACCTCATGACCTGCACGGGCAAAGGAAGCACCCTAGCCACTGCGTTACCACGGAACCGTAAACTTATAGTAGGAGTAATTGTGTGTGTGTCTAATTATGCTTGGTTTTTCTTCTAGAAATTGCGAAATTCAACACTTGAAACCGGTTACATTGACTTGTCTTTCGTGGCATTTGTTGTAAATGTGTTCAGTGCAGTCTGTGCTCGCGGATGTTGCTTTATGGTATTCTTTTCTCTCTTCTGGCACATGCTGGCTCTCCTTCTTCTTCTTGTTTTTCTTCTTCTTCTTCTTCTTCTTCTTCTTCTTCTTCTTCTTCTTCTTCTTCTTCTTCTTCTTCTTCTTGTGCTCGCTCTCCTTTGAACTCAAGCCACACCCCTCCTCCTTCTTCTTCTTCTTCCTCCCCCTCCTCCTCCTCCTCCTCCTTCTTCTTCTTCTTCTTCTTCTTCTTCTTCTTCTTCTTCTTCTTCTTCTTCTTCTTCTTCTTCTTCTTCTTCTTCTTATTATTATTATTATTATTATTATTATTATTATTATTATTCTTTTTCTTCTTCTTCTTCTTCTTCTTCTTCTTCTTCTTCTTCTTCTTCTTCTTCTTCTTCTTCTTCTTCTTCTTCTTCTTCTTACACCTTCAAAGTCGGTGTCAGTAAATACAAAGAAAGCAGCAGTCAGTCTTGAGTTTGTTCAACGTTAAACATGTTGCCTATTGCTCTATTTTGTCTTGCCTGATTTTTTTTTTTTTTTTTTTTGGGGGGGGGGGGGTGTGTGTTTACTTTCCTTAGCGTTTATCAGTCTCCAGTCTACCTGTCCTCTGTTTACCTGTCCCGTCTACCTGCTTTCCCCAGCCTACCTATTCCAAGTCTACCTGTTCCCAATCTATCTCTTGTCTCCAGTCTACCCTTCACCAGTCTACCTCCTGTACCCAGCCTACCTCCTGTACCCAGCCTACCTACGAGGCAGCAGGTTTGTGTATTTAGTGTCTCATGTTTGCTTGTGCAGAAATTCTCCAGATCTTAACCTGGAAGAGAGCCGGTTCATTGACAGTAGCATGTCTCTGAAACTAACAAACTTTAATTAACCCAGTTTAAACGTCACAGTTCTTTACAAAGAACAGTAATTGATGGCTTGGCTTCTGGGAGACCAGGCAGTGACCAATCTTCCTCTGGAATACGTGGGAGTTGAGGGAAATGAACGAGCTGATAAACTTGCTGGCTCTGCATCCCCTACAGATGGTCAGCCAATGGATCGTGTCGATGTTATTAATGCCCTTAGAGCAGTGGTTCTCAACCTTTTTTTTTTTTGGCCCGTGCCCCCCTTCACCATATTTTCAGAATGTCATTCCCCCCTTTCGTATTTCCTACCAAAACATCCCGCCCCTGCCCCTACACAGTATACGTAATAATGAAAGCTAAATTTAATAGCACATACTAAAACAAGCCAAGACGTCCACATAAAACATGATTTGTGGGTCTAATTACTTTATAAATTGAATTTTAGAAAGGTGAGACGTACAGAACCGTACAGTATGAAGGGAAAAACAATATCAAGTAATCGGTTCTTGTATTAACGCGATCTTGAAATAATCTTAATTCCCCCCCCCCCCTGGAAACCCTAAAATCCCCCCCTAGGGGAGGGGGATTCCCCACCGGTTGAGAACCACTGCCTTAGAGAGACGTCGAGAGCGGAGGTCTTTGACGCCAGTGAATCCTTATCGTTGTCTAGAATGAGAGACTTGGGAGCGAGAATTGGCGAGGCCAGACACGAGAGACAGCACATCGGGAGAACGAGGGGTCTCGTCAACCAACACAGCACTGGCACTGTTAGCTGCTGGAGCTGATGTATATGTTTGGAGATGGGGGGGGGGGGGGGGGGGTATATTGACCACAGCGTTATATTGACCACAGCGTTATACTGACCAAAGCATTATATTGACCACAGTGTTATATTGATTCCGGCGTTATATTGACCATATTGATATTGGAAGGTGGGGGGGGGGGGCCTGAGCTCCTTTGGACATTCCCGAAGTGCTAGGATGATACCCCACCATATAATAGTAGACATAATGTATGTCATGGGAGAAACGGGCTACAAAATGTTGAAAACCACGTATGTCAAGAATAATTTGTATATTACGTTAGCTCGCTTTGAACTCAAGCGTGATCCATACACGCCCTGATACTTCTAGCAGCATTCCATTTATTTTTTGCTGCCCCTGTTACCAGTGTCCCTCGCCATCAGGCGAACCAACTCCAACTTCAGATGTTAAGGAATGATTTATTTTGAATTGTATGTCTCTCAGTTTAAAATTAGATGTTAAAATAAATTGTTAGCGTCGTGAATGCTCATGTTAGCATTCTGTCTGATTCCAGATCCTGTTTTCGTGAGCGTGTAGGATTCCAGATCCTGTTTTCGTGAGCGTGTAGGATTCCAGATCCTGTTTGTGTGGACCTATCCCAGATGTTGTGACATATCAACGATTTCTGAGTCACAGGGTGCGGCAAGAGATGTGGTCTATTTTGAAGGTTCGTTTTCGTTGTTTTTAGTTAAGTTCTGAATTCTTTCCTTCTTTATTTCTCTTACATTTTCTGTCTGTCTGTCTATCTGTCCTTATTTCTTTGTTTCTTTCTTTCTGTCTGTCTTTATTTATTTCGATCTTTCATAGGCGTTCTTAAGAACTATATTGAGCCAATTCTGATTGCAAGGACGAGAAGTAAACATTTTAGTCCAACTGACCGGTGTAGGGGTTGAACCCGCTACCTCGGCATCAGCGCACTGGATGGTTAAGAATTAGAGTTCTTGTCTATTCGGCCGTGCTGACCTCCAAGAGCTGTTATGAAGAGATTAGCGTGCATGTTATATATAGAGGGGGCGGGAGAGGGGGAGGGAGAGAGACAGAGAGATAGAGGGGGGCAGAGAGAGATAGGGATGGTGGTTGAGGGAGGGGGAACAGAGAGCGGGAGGAAGGCAGAAAGAGAGATAGGGTGGGTGTGAGAGGGAGGGGAAACAGAGAGAGAGAGAGAGAGAGAGGTGGAGGGAGGCAGAGAGAGAGGGGCAGGAGTCAGAGAGATGCAGGTAGGGATAGAGCGGGAGTAATAATAGAGAGAGGGAGGGGGGACAGAGAGGGAGTGGGAACAAAGAGAGAGGGAGGGAGGGACAGCGCGGGAGTGGGAACAAAGAGAGAGGGAGGGAGGGACAGAGCGGGAGTGGGAACAAAGAGAGAGGGAGGGAGGGACAGAGCGGGAGTGGGAACAAAGAGAGAGGGAGGGAGGGACAGAGCGGGAGTGGGAACAAAGAGAGAGAGAGGAAGGGACAGAGCGGGAGTGGGAACAAAGAGAGAGGGAGGGAGGGACAGAGCGGGAGTGGGAACAAAGAGAGAGGGAGGGAGGGACAGAGCGGGAGTGAGAACAAAGAGAGAGGGAGGGAGGGACAGAGCGGGAGTGGGAACAAAGAGAGAGGGAGGGAGGGACAGAGCGGGAGTGGGAACAAAGAGAGAGAGGGAGGGACAGAGCGGGATTAGTAATAGAGAGAGGGAGGGGGGACAGAGAGGGAGTGGGAACAAAGAGAGAGGGAGGGAGGGACAGAGCGGGAGTGGGAACAAAGAGAGAGGGAGGAAGGGACACAGCGGGAGTGGGAACAAAGAGAGGGAGGGAGGGACAGAGCGGGAGTGGGAACAAAGAGAGAGGGAGGGAGGGACAGAGTGGGAGTGGGAACAAAGAGAGAGAGAGGGAGGGACAGAGCGGGAGTAGTAATAGAGAGAGGGAGGGGGGACAGAGAGGGAGTGGGAACAAAGAGAGAGGGAGGGAGGGACAGAGCGGGAGTGGGAACAAAGAGAGAGGGAGGGAGGGACAGAGCGGGAGTGGGAACAAAGAGAGAGGGAGGGAGGGACAGAGCGGGAGTGGGAACAAAGAGAGAGAGAGGGAGGGACAGAGTGGGAGTGGGAACAAAGAAAGAGAGAGGGAGGGACAGAGCGGGAGTAGTAATAGAGAGAGGGAGGGAGGGACAGAGAGGGAGTGGGAACAAAGAGAGAGGGGGGGAGGGACAGAGAGGGAGTGGGAACAAAGAGAGAGGGAGGGAGGGACAGAGCGGGAGTGGGAACAAAGAGAGAGGGAGGGACAGAGAGGGAGTGGGAACAAAGAGAGAGGGAGGGAGGGACAGAGAGGGAGTGGGAACAAAGAGAGAGGGAGGGAGGGACAGAGCGGGAGTGGGAACAAAGAGAGAGGGAGGGAGGGACAGAGAGGGAGTGGGAACAAAGAGAGAGGGAGGGAGGGACAGAGAGGGAGTGGGAACAAAGAGAGAGGGAGAGTTAAGCACAGAGAGAGAGAGAGGGAGGGACAGAGAGGGAGTGGGAACAAAGAGAGAGGGAGAGTTAGGCACAGAGAGAGAGAGAGAGAGAGAGGGAGGGACAGAGAGGGAGTGGGAACAAAGAGAGAGGGAGAGTTAGGCACAGAGAGAGAGAGAGAGAGAGAGGGGGGGGGACAGAGAGGGAGTGGGAACAAAGAGAGAGGGAGAGTTAGGCACAGAGAGACCCCACCGACTACAGATAGATACAAAGGTAGGCAGGGGGGTGCATTTCCAAAGTTTTAAAATAAAAAATAATGGATCTATTTTAGATACGTGAAAATTTTCTAACTCTGAACAATATCATCGAAGCTACAATTTTAAGTGGGAAATTTAAAGGAGAAGATGTACTGTTGCCTCGTATCCCAATGATTCCAACAGATATGCCATTTGAATTCAAACGTCTGCAGTTTCCGGACAGACAGACAGATTGGATAGATAGATAGATTAGATTGATTGATTGATTGATTGATTGATTTGATAGATTGATTGATCAGACAGACAGACAGGCAGATCCCCCCCCCCCCCTTCCCCAGGAACTGGGCGAAGCCTGGCCGGGTCAGCTTGTAAAATATAAATAGTAAATAGATTGATGGACAGACAAGGAAGTTAGTGGGATAAACAGATAAGCAAACTAGAAGATCAAATACTTGCTTGCTGCTTGTTTGCTTGTTTGTGTTCGCTGGCTGTGAACTTCTGACTGTGAAGTCCTGTATGTCGGATGAAGACTGTTTGTTCCATGCTCAGTCTTCGTAGACTTGGATGGATAGGACACATTAGGGGGATGGACGATGGCAGATTATCAAAGGACATCCCTCTTGGTAAACTGCAGATGGGTAAAAGATCTCGGAGTCGGCCTCTACTACTACTGTACAAAGATGTGTGTAGGTGTGACATGATTGATACATGCATTGATATTGCACCCTGTGAACAAGTCATCGCTAATCGTGTTGCAGGGAGGGCAAAGATCAGAAACAGAATAACGACACAGGAGAAAATGATTGCGGATAGGTCACACACTGAGCGCGTGAGGATTAAGATGGTGTGTGCTGGTGGAAATGACCATGTGCTCACACGCATCCATTGTGGACGAACATTTACAGCACGAATTGGTCTGATCAGTCACATTCGCTTCCACCATGAGTTGTAGTCTCATCTCATCTCATCTCATCATGTTGCTCTTGTACCTTGCGGTGTCAAGGTGAAGTATAAACTTCGTGAGAGTGCCCGATTATGGGCTTCATATATCGATATTCCAATGGACTCTGCTATTCCCTCCGTCCAACGTTTACGTGGTCGGCCTCTTCCTTTGTTTCCATCTGGCCTGTAATCATTGCTTGTTGTGGTATGCTGTTGACTGGTAACCTACTTGCATGGCCAAACCATTTGACTTGCTGTTTTCTAAGAGTTGTAGTTATTATGTCTTTTTGAGGCAGAATGTAACACATTATTGTCTGTCAAGACGGTAAAGTGCCAATGTAGTTAGTCTATAGATGATCCTCATTGGACTTAAGTGTAAGGATGATACCCCAGCAGATAGCAGATTTACTCTGCAATTTTAGTTCCAGTAATTCAAAATAATGTTTTCCCTGTAGTGAATATGAATAACGAAGACACAAACCATAGATGTCACGATTTATTGCCTGGCATATATCGCTACATCTCATCAGGTAAATACTGCAGATCCCCCAATCCCCAACATATACATCAGCGTCCAGCAGCTAATAATGCCAGCTCTGTGTTGATTGACGTGACCCTCTCATTCTTCCTATCTGCCTCTCGTGTCTGGTCAAGTAAATCACCAACAGTCAACAAATGCTGAGGTTGACTGCAATGTCCTGTAACAGACATGCAACTGTTTAATCTTATTTATCGTTCTAATCTCTTACAGACAGCTAATGCTACAGAGTGGTCTGACAGCTATCTGTGTGAGCTAATGCAGCTGGACATCAAATAGCCTGGTGGTGGTGGTAGTGGTGTTGATGGTGATGGTGGTGGAGTTGGTAGAGGGTGTGTGTCGGCTCTTCTCCTGGCAGTCTTGTCTAGCAATTTCAAGCTGCCTGATGAAGAGCTGTCCCTACACCATCTGTTGGCAACATTCTGATGTATCCAGACACGATCTCTTGGCCACATGTTGATGTATCCAGATACCATCTCTTGGCAACATCCAGACACTATTTGTGCCAACATCCAGACACTACTTCTTGGCAACATCCAGACACCACTTGAGGCAACATCCAGACACCACTTGTGGCAACATCCAGACACCACTTCTTGGCAACATCCAGACACCACTTTTTGACAACATCCAGACCCACTTGTGCAACATCAGACACCATCTGTTGGCAACATCCAGACACTATCTGTTGGCAACATCTAGACACCACTTATTGGCAACATCCAGTTACCATTTCTTGACAACATCCAGATACCATCTGATGGCAACATCCTGACTTCTTCTGTTTGCAACATTAGACACCAACCAGGAACCATCTCGTGACAACAACCAGATACCATCTCTTGGCAATATGCTGATGTGTCCAGACACCATCTCTTGTAACATCCTAATTTACTATCCATCATTTGACAACATCTTGATGTATTCAATAATTCTTGGAATCATCCTGATATTCCTAGACACCATTTGTTGTCAACATCATGATGTACTCACATATCATCTCTTAACAATATCACGATTTATTCAGACAACATCATGATGTCTTCAGACACCATCCATTGACAACATCATGAAGTACTCACACACCATCTCTTGACAACATCATTTAATAATAATAATATACCATATTGTCAACACTCCAACACCAACTGTAAATCTGTGTTCAGAGACGGTGGAAAGAATGCAGGCAATGAATTACCTGGGGATACGGTTTGAGCGAAGACTTGCTTATAATGAGCACATAGACCAGGTGATAACAAAGGCCAAGCGGGGGTTGGGTGCGATGCAAGTGATGGTGGCAGCAAACTGTGAGCAGCGCCATCTATGTCTTCTATACGAGGGGCTGGTCATGTCTGTTTTTGAGTATGCGATGGCAATCCTGACTCTCAGCCGTAAGCAGATAGAAAGGATGGAAAGGATACAGAATGAAGCTATGCGCATTATTCTTGGATGTACAAGAGATACAGCATGCAGGGCGATGCGCTACCTTCTTGATTTTCCAACCATTGAAGACAGAATACAAGTCTGCAGAGCTCGCGCCTATCTCAGAGTTAACGCAAACACACAACATCCACTGCATAGTGGAATTATGAAGGTGAAGGGCAGCAGGTTAAAAAGAGGACGGTCGTGGATGGGTCAAGCCGAAGACATTCTTGAACAGGTGTGTTCACTTGAGGACTTAGAACCTGGCGAGGAGTGGGTACCAGTGCCAACAGATTTCTGCAAATCCTTTTCAGTTTGCATCCAACTAGACAGAAAATGCAGACAAGAAAACCCGGCTGCTGTGAAAGCGGAAGTACAAGCGTTGATTTTCGAGAATTCGCTAGACGGTGATGCTGTTATTTACACAGATGGGTCGGTCGTCTGACATGTGAGAAGCTCATGGGCCTTAACGGCTCAGGTCGGAGGGAGAATTGTGAAGGAGGACTCTGGTGCTTTTGCTGAGACCACAAGTAGCCTGACTATAGAAGTCATGGCAGTAAGTAAAGCAATAACATGGCTCGAGACACAGACATTCACTAGGGCATGTTTCCTTAGCGACTCAATGAACATGCTCAAGAGGATAGAGATTGGGGGAAGGAGGTCCGAAGAGAATGGTTGCTGTCTCTGGAGCGGTATCGGCTGGCAAAGATTAGTTTCATCTTCGTGCCAGGGCATGCGGGAGTACAAGGAAATGAGTGGGCTGACAAGCTCGCAGGTGAGGCTACTGTGGAGGGCGGACGCGCCATGGACCAGGCTGACATTCTGAATGCTCTACGAGAAGTAAGACTTTTGCGAGAACCAAGTGATGACTGTGAATCTACAACCATGGCCAGACTGCGAGAACAGCAAATTAAAAGAGGGGTGGCCAAACAAGAACACTACGCAGGAAGCCAAAGAAGACTGATAAACCAACACAGAACTGGTGTCATTAGCCGCTACACGCTGCGGGATTTGCTGAGGAGGGGATCCGAGCACTTATGGACTGAATGGTTCGATGCGCAATGAGGATGATCTATGGACTAACTAACTAATTAACTGACAACATCATCATTTAGTCAGACAACATCATGATGTACTCACACACCAGATGTGAAGAATGTGAACGGACAGACCTCAGGCAGCAGAAGTACGAGTATCTTTAGTTGTTGTAACAGCAGCAACGGAAGTAGATGTTGTAGTAGTGGTAGCACTGGTAGTAGCTGTAGCAGTTGCAGCAGCAAAAGAAAAGATGTTTTTGTAACAATAGTAGTAAAAGTAGCAACAGCATTACTAATATTCGTAGTAGTGGCAGCAGTAGTAGTAGTAGTAGCAGCAGCAGCGACAGTAGCAGCAGTAGTAGTATTATATGGTATATTTTTAATGACTGTGCAGTGTTTGAAAATATTGCCGGTCCAAGTTTTGTATTCCCCTCTGTAAAATTCATGCAACATAATAGGTAAATACAAATCTTGGACCAGCAATATATTCAGTCATTAAAAATAACCCTGCAGTAGTAGTATTAGTAGTAGTAGTAGTCGTAGTAGTAGTAGTAGTAGTAGTAGTAGTAGTAGTAGTAGTAGTAGTAGTAGTAGTAGTAGTAGTAGTAGTAGTAGTAGTATCATCACATCATTTTGACATCATCATTATCATTGCAATTATTATTGCTCTGATCGCCGATGCTATTATACACACAGACCTTGCCTATTCGCATATTGCCCTGATGTACAACCGTCCACGTATTGCCAGGATGCACAACCCTCCTCGTTACACCAGTTTGGCCTAGCTCCTCCTTTGGCCAGCTGTCCTGTATTTTCTCCGGGAGCTGCCAAATGAAGGGCTGTGGTTGGCTGACTTCTACAGCCGCTACACATGAGTACCTGCACTCTGCACTGCGGCATTGTGGACACATGTTTGTATCTTAATATTTCTCTATGTACTGGTTTTTGTAGTTATAAAGTGTACTTTTCAAGTTTACTTGGTTACGTTTTTTAGTCCCCAGTATCCTGGTTTGGACAACCATTCAGGGAAATAGTAATGCGTGGTTTTTCTTTCGTTCTTCTTGTTCCATTCTTGTTGTTCCACTTCACTTGACAAGTTTGCCTGTACTTGCATGTGTTTTGTTTTCCATCTTTCAAGCTTCTCAGTCATATTTTGTGTGTTTAAAGGATAACTTTAAATATCTTTCAACATAATATCGTGTTTGGCTCATAATTATGTACACCCACAGGATGTTCATTTTACTGCTGTTCAATTTTAAATAAACTACCTGAATACTTCATTCTGTTGTGAACAAGTGATTTTTATTTTTACTAGTGTTGTTGTTGAAGCTGTTGTTGTTGCAATTGTGTTTGTTGTTGTTGTTGTTACTGCAGTTGTTGCAATTGTTATTAATGCAGTTGTTGCTATTGTTGTCATTACTGCAGTTATTATTGTTGTTACTGTAGCTTTTGCTATTGTTGGTACTGCAGTTATTGTTGTTGTTACTGCATTTGCTGTTATTGTTAGTGTTACTGCAGTTATGTTTGTTGTTAGTACAGTTATTGTTGTTACTGTAGTTGTTGTTGTTACTGTAGTTGTTGTTGTTGTTTCAGCTACAGTTGTTATTGTTGTTACTGCAGTTATTGCTGCTGTTTCAGCTACAGTTGTTATTGTTGTTACTGCAATTGTTGTTATTGTCGTTATTGATGTTGTTACTGCAGTTATTGTTGCTGTTACTGTTCTTGTTGTTGTTGTTGTTGTTGTTACTGCAGTTGCTGTTGTTGTTGTTGTTCACTGGGGTAAATGGAGGAAGAGGAGAAAAAGAAGAAGAACGAACAAAGGAACGAATAAACGATATTTATTTTTAAAGGGTTTAGAACAGTGGTTTTCAACCTTTTTTGGCCCGTTCCCCCCTTCACCATATTTTCAGAACGTCATTCCCCCCTTCCTATCAAAAATGTGGCCCGTTCCCCCCTTCACCATATTTTCAGAATGTCACCCCCCCCCCCCCTCCTATCAAAAATTTGACCCGTTCCCCCCTTCATCGTATTTTCAGAACGTCATTCCCCCCCCCCCCCCTTTCATATATCCTATCTAAAAATCCCCCCACCCCTATACAGTATATGTAAAAATGTAAGGTAAATTTAATAGCACATACTAAAACCAGTCTAGACATCCACATAAAACATGATTTGTGGGTCTACTGACTTTATAAAATGAATTTTAGAAGGATAAGACGTACTTAACTGTAAAGTATGAAGGGAAAGACAATATCAAGTAATCGGTTCTTGTATTAACGCGATCTTGAAATGGTCTTCATTCCCCCCCCCCCCCCTGGAAACCCTAAAATTCCCCCCTGGAGGGGAATTCCCCACCGGTTGAGAACCACTGGTTTAGAAGACCCATCTGACATTCTATGAAGAAAAAGATATACAATCAATCAATCGATCTGGCGATGTCTTCACAGTGAAGGTTAGCTACAATGGATCTTTGTCAGATTTCTGTTCGTCCATCTCCTGATGTTATCTTTCCACTTGCATCGTTGTCTACTTCTTGTTCTTTGGTGAATTACAGATAGGTAAGAGATCTTAGGGTCGGCCTCTACTGCGATACAAAGATGTGTGTAAGCGGGACATGATTGATACAGGCATTGATAATGCACATTGGGAGCAAGTCGCCGCCGACCATGGTGCATGGAAGACAAATGTCAGAAATTGAATAAAGACAAAGGAGAAAATGATTGCAGATAGTGATAGGTCACACACTGAGCGCGTGAGACGTAAGATGGTGCTTAATGGTGAAAATGACCATGTGTTCACATGAATTCATTTTGGACGAACATGTACTCGCGAATTAGTCTGATCAGTCACATTCTCTACAGCCATGGGTTGTGGTTATTATACCCTTTTGAAGCACAATATCTTCTTCTTTTCGTTCATCCGAAGTGTTTTTTCAGATGTGATTGCGGTGTGTCTGTTATGCGCCCTTGGGCCGAAACCCGTAGGCCAACACATCGACTTTAGCGTGCTTTTTTGACCAGGTAGCATTCCTGGGAGACTCTCACTTTTGTGGTGCCGTCTACATCCATGCTGGCCAAGTTAGAACGGTCGAAGACAACGGTCATCCCTCAAAGGAAGGCAGGGACAGTCCATAGCATTTTCCGCCATCCAAGGTTGCTTCCATAGTTGCAGGGCCGACACATAACGCCCTGGTTCTGGGCTAGCCGAGGGAATCGTCACGTCCTGCTCATGGCTGCTTTAAATCCTCACTTCAATATATTGGTCATTTCGTTTGCCCCGGGCCATTCCTGCACAAACCAGACAGGTTTGCAGACGGCATCCACTCAACGAGTTTTCGGACATGTGCTTGTCGTTGCGCACGTCAGAGCTGTTCCAGGCACGACAGACATTCGGAAAACTACCTAGTCAGAGCTGTTCCGAACAAGAGCGGCATTCGGAAACTAGGTAGTCAGAGCTGTTCCTAGCACGAGAGACATTCGGACGAGACATTTCACTCGGACGTAAATGCATAGTGTCAATTTTTAGTTTGCCACCCGTAGGACGACACTTCCGGCTTCCGGCGGGCATTTTTTAATGAGGTTAGCCTTCCTCGGGTTTCGAGACTCTTGTTTCGGCTTCCACACAGCAAGCTTTCGCTTCGGGCTGCCACGTAATGGATTCGCAAGACAGGCGTTCCATTTCGTGTCAACGAGACAATTTTCCACCTTTGACTACACTCACTCCATGAGTGTGGTTACAGACTATCGGACGTCTGCGAGACGTGCGACCGAGGTGTTTTTCCACCTTTTGTACTCACTCACGAGGTAGTCTACATGTGCTGCCGGCTCAGCACCTTACCTCCGTGCGTCTGTGGGCGAGTAACGGTCAGGCCCTTTTATCCGGGGATACCTCATATCCCCCAGCTAAGAGCCATCTAACGAATCTGCGCCGAGCATGTAGCGTTCTCAGCACATCATCACAATTTTGATGTAGGTTTGTGTCGGCCAGGCTCTCACTTCCGAGAGTTTATGGCTTAGAGACGTTCAGCCATACACCTCGGATGGGAGCCTTAGAGGTTATGCCCGGACTGAGATTTAGGGATCGTTTGCCTGATTTTGACTGCTATCCTCAGTCTTACCTGCAGAGCAGCAGGTTGTGTCTCTCTTAGTCTGGTCCCTATCCCACGAGCCGTCCGATATGTAGTTTTCACCCATCGGCAAGCACATGGGGTCGATGGGACACGCAAACTCCCCCATCACGGCAAGGTGGAGACACATCGGGGGAGGAAGCACAATATAACAAACTATCGTCTGTCAAGACGGCCAGTTGCCAATGTAATAATGCTCGCTTGCCTTCAAACTAACCCTCTAGTATGGTTTTTATAAGAGTTATGTCTTTTATTTAACGTAGCCGAAATATTTCACTTGCCTTTTTTTTCATTTCTTTCATCAACTCTCTTTTCATTCCAGTTTTTCTAGAACCTCTGCATTTGATTGCTTGTGTTTCCACACAATACGACATACTCAACCAAAGACGCAACCAAATTGACTACATACTAATTAATAAAAGATTTAGAAATGCTCTAATTAATGTAAAAACAATGCCTGGCGCCGACTGTAATAGTGGTCATGTACCACTATGTGGACAAATAAAAGTAAGATTAAAGAGAGGGAAACAAATGGTTAGGAACATGAGACTTAATAAAGAGGTTCTGAAAGTAGATAAAGAAATTCAAGAATAATACATAGTGACTGTGAAAAATAGGTACAATGCAATAGCAAAAATACAGAGTATAAATGAACAATGGGAAATGTTAAGGGACTCCATTCATCAAACTAGCAAAGAAATATTACCGGAGAGAAGTCAAATAGCTAAGAAAAAATGGATTAATGAAGAAATCTTAATGCTGATGGACAAAAGAAAACAGAGTAAAAATGACAAACAAGAATACACTAAGATAAATAAAGAAATTAAAGATAAATGTTGGAAGGCAAAAGAAAGTTGGTTAAATGAGCAGTGCAAAAAAATTGAATTAAATGCCATTAAATATACAAAAAATATGCACAGACAAATCAGTGAGTTCACGGGAAGAAAAATAAGAATAAATACAGGGTGTTTGAAATCAAAAACAGGAAAGATATTATTGGAGGAAGATGATATAATGAAGAGGTGGAATGAGTATATAAAAGAATGATATGATGGGGAAAGGGAAGAATTAACAGAAGAAAGTAACTTAGAAAGTCCACCTATTCTAAAAGAAGAGGTCGCTGACGCTATGAAATATATGAAGAAAGAAAAAACAGCTGGACCAGATGAAATCACAATAGAAGAATTAGAAGTATTGGGAGAATTTGGAGTAGATATATTAACCAAAATGTTAAATGATATTTACAGCAGTGGATATCTACCCAGTGATATGCTGAAATCTGTATTTATAGCTATACGAAAAAGACCAGGAGCAATTGAATGTGAAGATTTTCGCACAATTAACCTCATAAATAAACCATATCACTAAGCTTCTCCTCAGAATCATAATGAGAAGAACCAGAAAGAAATTAAAAATGGAAATTAGTGAAGAACAGTATAGATTTGTGGAGGGAAAGGGCACAAACAATGCAATATATACATTACGGACACTAATAGAAAGGTCAATAGAGAAACAGAAAGACATATACTTATGCTTCATAGATTATACTAAGGCATTTGATAAAGTAAAACATGATGAGCTGATTAAAATATTGGAAGATATCAACATTGATGGGAAAGATTTAAGAATAATAAAGAATATTTACTGGAACCAAGTAGCAGCAATTAAAATTGGAAATAAAGAGGGTAGTTACGAACACATAAAGCTAGGAGTACGACAGGGATGTGTCTTGTCACCAGATCTCTTCTCCCTATATAGCGATGTAATAATGAGAGAGATCAAAGAGATGCCAGGAATACTATTTGGAGGTTATAATATAAATAATATACGCTATTCAGATGACACAGTATTGGTGGCAGATAAATCAACAGACCTACAACAATTGTTGGACACTGTAGTAACAGAGAGTGCAAGGAAATGACTGTCCTTGAATATCAAGAAAACAGTAACAATGCGATATCAAAGAAAATGGTGACACCAAAATGTGACATAGAAATAGAAGGAAAAATTCTTAACCAAGTGGATAATTTTAGATACCTAGGGACATTTATAACATCAGATGGAAGATGTACAACAGAGATTAATAGCAAAATAGGGCAGGCAAAGGCTGCCTTTCAGAAAATGAAGAGTATCTTGCGCAATAAGTCGCTATCAATGAATGCAAGAAAGAGAGTGCTGAAATGCTATGTAGAACCAATTTTTCTGTATGGCAGTGAATCTTGGAATGTAAATGAACAAATTAAAAAGAAATTAGAAGCAACAGAGATGTGGTTCCTGAGACGAATGTTGAGAATTCCTTGGACTGCCAGAATAACTAACGACGACTGCCTGAAACAGGCTAATGAAACTAGACCACTATATACAACAATATATGTCTGTCTGTTGTTTGTCCATCAAGAATGATGATGACCATTCATTTCATCCAGTGGGGTTGAAGGTATGGAGCCGTGGGTTCTAAGATGGCTGATAAGGCCTATTTTGGCTCGAAATGTTCTTTGACAATGTGGGAAAGAATGCTTGACGTTTCTGGAGGAGGATTTCCTGCAGTGGTTTTTCTGTCCTGCCTTTTCTTCACAGCTCTTGCAGTCCTGGTTGCCTCACATATGACTGCACCCTTGCGTAATGATGCACGCCACGAATTTCGGTCTCTGGCTGCAGCCTCCCAGGTGTCATGATGAATTCCAAAAGCATTCAGTGAAATTTTCAGTGTCTTTAAAGCGTTTCCTCTGGCCACCTAGGGAGCGTTTACCACAACGCAGTTCGCTGTAAAAAATTCGTTTAGGGAGCCTGTGATCTGACATGCGAGTCAAGTGACCAGCCCAGCGAATCTGATTCTTCATCAGTAGAGTGTGGATACTGGGCATGGACGCTCTTTCTAGAACTTCAGTGCCTGGGATCTTGTCTTGCCATTTAATCTTCAGTAGCTTCCTTAGGCAGACTGTGTGGAAGTGGTTTAATTTCCTAGCGTGTCGCTGATAAACAGTCCAGGTTTCACAAGCATATAGCAGTGTGGATAATACAACTGCTTTGTAGACTTTTAGCTTTGTTTGCAGGCTTATTCCAGTTCTGTCCCATACATTCTTGTACAGTCTGCCAAAGGCCGCACTGGCCTTGGAGATTCTTGCATTCACTTCGTCATCATTTGTGGCAGCTTGTGACACAGTGCTGCCAAGATAGGTGAATTTGTCCACAACACTTAGTCTATGACCATTCACTTTGATATTCGGCACAGTGTGATTATTCCCTGGAGGTGGCTGGTACATAACTACAGTCTTCTCCAAGTTGATATTGAGCATTGAGCCCAAAGTTGGCACAGGCATGTGAGAAAGCTGAAACATTATGTTCCATGTCCGCCTCTGAGTTGGCGTATAGAGCGCAATCATCAGCAAACAGGAGCTCTCTGACGGTGTCGTGTTAATTTTGGTTTTAGCTTTCAGCCTTCTGAGATTGAATAACTTTCCATCCATGCGGTAGTTGATGTCTATTCCAATGTCGTCGTTCTCGAAGGCATTCATCGACATGGCTGAAAACATGAGGCTGAACAGTGTTGGTGCCAGGACACATCCTTGCTTCACTCCATTGGTGACAGGAAAGGGTTCAGACAGTTCACCATTTTCCTGTACTCTTGCCTGCATGCCATCATGAAATAGCAGCACTATTTGGACAAACTTTCGTGGACAGCCATATTTTCCCATAATCTTCCACAGTCCTTCTCTGCTGACTGTATCAAAAGCCTTGGTAAGGTCAATGAAAGTGGAGAAAAT
>OY992876.1:423599667-423619667 GCA_963921405.1 Cepaea hortensis
CCACGACTCTGGTGATCATGTGAGATGGCGAAACATGGCCGCCGGCACTTGCCGGCATAGTACATGATGATGATGATGATGATGATTCTCAAGCTGGATCAATGAAAAGAATCCCGCATTGAAGGGGATTTGAACACAGGACCAGCAGGCTAGCAACCTTGCTACAGCGACGTCCTTGCCAGACGTAACCAGTCACGTTTATCTAGACCCGTGTTTGGTGTAACGGTTTGGACTTTGCCCTGCAATGGAGTGAGCGCGGTGGGAAAGGGGCTTGATTCTACGTTTCGTTGTTCGAGAGAGAAAGAGAGAGAGAGAGGGAGAAGAGGTGGGGGGAGAGATAGAGATAAGAGAGTGAGGGAAGGACAGAGAGAGCTTGGGGAAGAGAGGGAGGAAAGGAGAGAGGGGGGATAAAAAGAGAGGAGGGAAGTAGAGAGAGGGGGAGTGTAGAAGCGAGAGATAAAAACATAGAGTGGGGAAGAGAGAAAGGGAAAGAGAGAGGGGGGTGGAGGGAAGGAGAGAGAGAGAGAGAGAGAGAGAGAGAGAGAGAGAGAGAGAGAGAGAGAGAGAGAGAGCATGTATTCATGTGCGCATTCAGACCTTATTTTATGTGGTGGCCCTAGCAGGTGAAAGTTTGTTTCTGCTGTTTTTTTTTTTTTTTCACGGTACAAGTTGGGCAAGACAAAGCTTGGGAAAAATAAAGAAAGAAAACGAAAAGATCGAGCTAAGAAGAAAGCAACAATTTAAATGAAAGATATCAGTAATGAATGTAAGAATTAGGAGTCAGAAATAAAGAGCTAAGAAGCAAGGGAACATAGCAAGAATCGAAGACATAATAAACAAATAAGAAAAGAAAGAAAAAAAAAACAGAAAACAGGAAGGAAGAAACAAACAAACAATTAAGAAAAAATTGAAGGTAATGGAAAAATAAAAAAATATTATTCTTTTTTTCGCTAGCTCGCTAGCTCACTTTGAACTCAAGCGTAGCTCATACACACTATTTATAGTAGTGATTGACTGAATTTTGCGTGAGGGTTAGCTTTCTCTATTAACAGTGTCCTTCGCCATCAGGCGAACCCACTCCGACTTCAGAGGTACTTGTAATTTACGTCCCCATGTCAAGGACGACATGTCAACATTTTAGTCCAGCTGTCCGATGTAGGGGTTGAACCGCTTACCTCGTCGTCAGCACAACGGATGTTTAAGAACACGCGTTCTCGGCCATGCAGATCTGCAGAAAATATACATACAGACAGTTTAAAAAAAAAATAATGAAAATAAAATAGAAAAAGTAAAATTAAATAAACAAAAACAATATAAATACAATCAGTGTATAGTTAGAACAATATATTCGATTGCTCAAATATATCAAAACACGGGTCTAGATCAAAACAACTGGTTACGTCTGGTAAGGGCGTCGCTAGAGCGCGATAGCAAGCTAGCAGGCCTGCTGGCCTGGTGTTAATGTGTTCGCATCAATTAAGTGAATCCAGCCGTCGCTATGCAAATAGAAGGATTTCCTTGTAAATCTTAGACTGCCATGAGAATACATTTCTCCACATTCGAATATTAACAATTACTACATCAAAGAAGAGCTCCTACGAGAGCAAGAGGACGCCCGAGTAAAGATTGGATTGACGATATCAAAAACACTGTACAATCACACCGAATAACACTACCCAATGCCAGCCATCGGGCGCTGGGGAGCCAATGATTCGTCCCCACGACGCTTGACGGCAGAAGTGGAAGGTGATGATGATGATGATGATGATGACGACACATTGATATGTTACCCAAAGTATTATTCCTATATTCACTTCATGTGATGTATAAGTCAGCAGCATGCGTCTGTCGAGATGCGGCGAAATATGCCAGGCAATAAATCGTGTAGTATGTGATTGATGGCTTGTGTGTTTGGTCAGATGCATGTCCTTTACAGGACGTCGCATTCAACCCCGGTATTGCTTGGCTGTTTATGATCTATCAGGCAGTGAAAGCGTTCATCAGATTGTCACAGTAAGGTAGAAAGCGAATATGAAAGATGGGACAACGTAGGGCATAAAGGAAGGAAGGAAGGAAGGAAGGAAGGAAGGAAGGAATGAAGGAAGGAAGGAAGGAAGGAAGGAAGGAAGGAAGGAAGGAAGGAAGGAAGGAAGGAAGGAAGGAAAAAATACAGGAAAAAGAAAGAAAGAAAGAAAGAAAGAAAGAAAGAAAGAAAGAAAGGGAAAAGACAAAAAGAAAAAGAAAGAATGACAGACAGACAGACAGACAGACAGACAGACAGACAGACAGACAGACAGACAGACAGACGCGCGTAGAACGAAACCCAAAAAAACAACAAAGAAAGACAGCGATGTGTGTGTGTGTGTGTGTGTGTGTGTGTGTGTGTGTGTGTGTGTGTGTGTGTGTGTGTCTTACTGCTCTACGTCTAAGTTGTGTAAGTGTGGGTGGGTGTGTATATGGATAGGTGAGTGGGTGGATATACGGGTGTGTGATTGATCCTGTGTCTTTTAAGGGTGCGTGTATGTGTGGGTACGTGTGGTGTGGGTGCGTGTGTGTGTGGGTGCATGTATGTGTGGGTGGGTGTAGTGTGGGTGCGTCAGTGTGCGTGAAGGTTTGAACAACCAGATACGGTAACCCTCCACGACCACTGTCCTCAACAACCACACCACGGCGTGACACAGCCGACAACCACTAGACCAGGCCCCGTGTCGAGGCTGGATTATCGGACATACTTGTGGAGTGAGTCAGCTGGGAGTCGGGTCGAGCCCGTAGTATAGTGTTACATATGTGCTGAAGTAGGCATTCGTATGTATGCATGTATGTATGTATGCATGCATGCATGCATGCATGTATGTATGTATGTATGTATGTATGTATGTATGTATGTATGTATGTATGTATGTATGTATGTATGTATGTATGTATGTATGTATGTATGTATGTGTGTGTGTGTGTATGTGTGTATGTGTGTAAGTGTGCATGTGTGCATGCATGCATGTATGTATGTATGTATGTATGTATGTATGTATGTATGTATGTATGTATGTATGTATGTATGTATGTATGTATGTATGTATGTGTGTGTGTATGTGTGTATGTGTGTATGTGTGTTTGTTTGTATGGGTGTATATTTGTGTGTGTGTATGTATGTATATAATTTTGTGTGTGTGTGTGTGTGCGCGAGCGTGCGCGCTCGCGTGTGTCTGACAGACTGACATTCAAAGCTGCAATAATTGTAACCTAACCTTCATTGTGAAGACTGATTCATTCATTCATTCATTCATTCATTCATTCATTCATTCATTCATTCATGTATTCGTTCATTCATTCATTTAATTACTGATTGACTATAATATGCGGCAGAGACCAAATCTCTCTAATTCCCCCTGCCATCTAATATGTTCATGAATGTGATCTTGCGTGCACCAAGATATCATTATCATCCCCAGTTATTTCAGCAGCCCACCTGCATCCTTCTGTCTTCCCCTGTCTCTATTGTCTCGTATTTTTCCACAACTCTATCCCTTCTCTTAATTTTAATAGAAATCATATTCCATGGCGATAAGCGTGGGCGGTCATGTTTCGCTATCTCACAAGATCACCAGAGTCGTGGTTCAGTTCAGTGTTTTTGTCTCGACGATACCGTTTATCCAAGCTATTCAGGTATTTACTTCTCTGGCATCCCCTTGTTCTATTCTCTTCAATCTTGCCAGTTTGTCACAGCCTCACATTATACGGTAAACTAACATAAGTTAATATACACGGGCAAAGGGCTACAACTCCCGCCCAAGGGAAAGAAGTAAGACACTCGAAGGCCAGAGTAATCCAGAGCCTTCTCGAAGGACTGGTCAGTGATGTGGCCCGCCTATTGCGGGGTCCACGAGGAACTCGGATAGAGTTACCACCCGTGTCGGATTGCGACACGTGTGAACCGGCAGAGACAGACAGGACGTCGGCGAGGCAATAGGGCCTGCCTTAGAGGGACTTAGTAGTTCAGACCCATGTGTATTTAGGGTCATAGACATATGCTAGATAGTTTGCATAGAATGTTTTGTTATAACCATGTATGATGTTAAACCACTGTGATAAGCAACTTATCAGTGCGGGCTTGTTAAACCCACTGCGCCAATGCACTGTATACCTAAGTGTCAATAAATGTTGCTATATTATAGTTAACGGAGTTATTGTTGCCTGTTTGAACCCGCTTTCGGATCCCCTAGAGATCCAACACTGTAACAGGCTTTTTGGGGGCTAAGCTCCGGTTTTGGCACAAGCTTTACGTTCAGACGGCTATTGATTGCCAAGTAAAAAATTAAGTAAATACTATCAAATTTATTACTGAACATATTCTTATGATTGTGCAGCTATCTAGTAATGAAATAGTATTAGTATTAGTCCCTCTGCAGATAAATACCCATTGATGTGAATACTATAAAATTTGACATGACTGTGACATTTACTTGACTGTTACTAATTTTTTTTTTGATCCTACAAGCAGATTGTTCCGCGAGTTGTGGTGTAGATAACCTATCTTCCAACAGTGGCGAGAGAACGAGACAACATTCGCAAGTTCAGGAAATATAAGATGAGTTTCATATCATGCCCATTGCAACCCTAAGCGGTACTTATCATACTCCATCCATGTAACATTATTGGTTTGCATTGATTTGTATGTATATTCATAACCTTGTAGCCAACAAAACTTTACATTTGTATTTGCACATGTAAACATTAAGGGAGATAACTAACTTTTCTACTCCCCAACATTTTTCTAAGGGATTTAACTTCATTATTATTGACAAAATAGTTAGTACAATCCCAACACCTTTTGCTAAGTTTTTGAAACAAATGGACTGTAAAAGTATTCAAGATGTAGAGACAAAGGGGAACGCATTTTTCACAGCGAACAGAGATATTTTCCAATTAAACCTAAGTCAAAACGAAACAGCAGCAGTTGTAAACACTAGATACTCGAAACCAACTGAAAGCAAGTTTAAACCACGCTCGAATGTCAGGAAGCCAGTTAAGTGCCAATATTGTAGTTTGACTCACGAAGAATACTCGATGTGCGATAAATCGCTAAACTATCCACATCATCTCAAAATGATCGTGGAGAAGCAAAAGAACAAGAGAAATGCATATCAGAGAGCGGTCAAATGCTATTTTTGCAGCAGCTTTGGGCACTATTCACGTTTTTGTGAAGGCCGAAAGATACTGAAACAAGCCAATGCTGCACTAGTTGAAACTTCATCAGATGAAGATATTGAACAACTGAATGAGTGTGACAATCAGAATGAAAGTTTGAGTGAGCTAGGGAATGCAGTGCAAATCATCGACACCATCACAGACAACAAATGTAACACCTGTAGAAAAT
The DNA here is from genome assembly GCA_963921405.1 of Cepaea hortensis. Classification (NCBI taxonomy): domain Eukaryota; kingdom Metazoa; phylum Mollusca; class Gastropoda; order Stylommatophora; family Helicidae; genus Cepaea; species Cepaea hortensis. The sequence goes on from OY992876.1 coordinate 423,605,042, forward strand.
TCCAACTTGACACAACATTGTTATGTGGCCACACGATCCCTATTTCTAATGAAATGGCCAACGCTGCCTTGTCATCTACAGGCAAGCTAAATTTCTCAACACGGTTTGTAAACAACAAAAAGTGCACATTAATCCGCGATTCCGGCGCAACGCTATGTGGAATTAAGAAAACATTAGTCAACGACAAAGACTACACACACAAACAAGTAACTTGTCGCACATTCGCAGGCACCATCGAAAAATACCCCCTTGCTCTTGTCGAAATTCGCACACCTTTCATATCAGGACAAGTATTGTGCGCAGTACTCGAAAATCCGGTCGCTGAAATTATACTTGGAAATCCTCCCCCGATGTGTCTCCACCTTGACGTGGTGGGGGAGCTTGCGTGTCCCATCGACCCCATTTGCTTGCCGATGGGTGGAAAATTACATATCGGACAGCTTATGGGATAGGGACCAGACTAAGAGAGACACAACCTGCTGCTCTGCAGGTGAGACTGAGGATAGCAGTCCAAAATTTAAATCAGGCGCACGAAGGCAGAAGTTCTTGGTCCGGACAAAACACTAAAGGCTCCCTGTCGAGGGCTGTGGCTGAACGCCTCTAAGCCACAAACCCTCGGACCTGAGAGCTTGGCCGATAGCCACCTCTCGAAAAATAAAGGCGTGATACTGAGCAAGCTACATGCTCAGGTCTGATAGAAGTTCGAAGGCTCTCAGCTGGGGGATATGAGAGATTCCCGGATGAGAGGCCAGGCCGTTTCTCGTTCACCGCTACACGAAGGTAAGGTGCTGATCCGGCAGCACAAGTAGCCTACCTCGTGAGCGAGTACAAAAAGTGCCCCAGTCGAAGAAAGTGGCTGCGAAAACTGTATCAACTCATAGAGAGTGTAGACAAAAGTGGAAGAACGTCTCAATGCCGCAAAATGGAACGCACGGCGAGCGAACCTAGTGCGTGGTCCGAAGTCAAAAGCGTGGGTGTCGCTTGCAGTCTGACCGTCCCTGGTGTGTGCTTGAGCGATCAGTGGCAAACGAGTTGCCCAACACATGGAAGTGAGGAACTAAAGCAGCCATGAGCAGGACGTGGCAACTCCTCGGATGAGCCCAGTCACAGAGCAATATGTGCCGGCTCTGCAATTATGGAAGCCTCCTTGGATAGCGAGGGAATGCTCATGGTCTGCCCCTGCCTTCCCTTGAGGGCCGACCACGATGTCGTTCGTCGTTCTATCTTGACCAGCTGAGATGTTAGCGACATCACAACAGTTCAACGTTCCTCGAAACCAGAGGATGGCTAACCTCATTAAAAAATGCCCGCTGGAAGTCGGAAGTGTCGTCCTACGGGTGGCAAACTAAAAATTGACACTACGCAATTACGTCCGAGTGAAATGTCTCGTCCGAATGTCTCTCGTGCTAGGAACAGCTCTGACTACCTAGTTTCCGAATGCCGCTCTTGTTCGGAACAGCTGTGACTGGGTAGTTTTCCGAATGTCTGTTGAGCCTGGAAAAGCTCTGATGGGCGCAACGACAAGCACATGACCGAAAACTCGCTGAGTGGATGCCGTCTGCAAACCTGCCTGGTTTGTGCGGGAATGACCCGGGGAAACGAAATGACCAATATATTGAAGTGAGGATTTAAAGCAGCCATGAGCAGGACGTGACGATCTCCCTCGGTGAGCCCAGATCCAGGGCGATATGTGTCGGCCCTGCAACTATGGAAGCAACCTTGGATGGCGGAAAATGCTATGGACTGTCCCTGCCTTCCTTTGAGGGATGACCGTTGTCTTCGACCGTTCCACCTTGGCCAGCATGGTTGCAGATGGCGCCACAAAAGTGAGAGTCTCCCAGGATTGCTAACCTGGTCAAAAATGCACGCTAAAAGTCGGATGTGTTGGCCTGAGGGTTTCGACCCGAGGGTGCCTAACCAGACACACCGCAATCACATCTGAAAAAATCACTCCGGATGAACGCAAAGAAGAAGAAGATACTTGGAAATCTGCCCAACATACGATCGTGCTCTGAAAAGGAAATCAGAGATTGGGAGCAGAAAAACGGTATCCAGAACCCAAACATCGATTCTAAAGAGAAACACCACTCGTGCTTGTCTCAAACTGCCAAAAGCACAAGGGAGACAACCAATGAAGTAATTCAAAAAGAATTCACCGAGGTGCAGAATGCAGGGGCAGTTGAATCTGTCAGTAATACAACCAACTTAAAACCTCGAATTGAGGATGCCAGCGATCCACAAATTACCAAGCCTGTAGATGTGCAACAACACACACAATACACGAATGCAATAACACGACAGACAACTCACAAAACCAACACCGACCAACTGCAGGAGTCACTAGAAATTGTATCACCAAACACTACCATCACTAATTTTGGAGAAGAACAGAAAGCAGATCCTACACTTTCACAATATTTTAGGTTAGTAGGACTTAAACCAAAATTGACTAAAAATGCGTCGTGGACATTTAGATTAAATAACAACGTCCTGACTAGATATTACACCAGAGATCAGACCACGATACAGCAAGTAGTTTTACCTCATTCACATCGTGAGAAGGTACTAAAGATAGCCCATGACTCACCTTTCGGAGGTCATATGGTTTACGAAAAGACTAGAGCCAGGGTCCTGACCCAATTTTATTGGCCGAAATTTTGCCAAGACATAAAAACCTATTGTAGATCATGTGATATATGTCAGAAACTGGTTAAAAAGGGGAAAAACCCTACGGCAGAAATCCAATCAACCACAACTGCCTCGAGGCCATTTCAAATCGTGGCAGTTGATCTAGTAGGCCCGTTAAACCACATCTCAAGCAAAGGGAATAGATATATTTTTACTCTTATTGATCTATGTACGAGATGGCCAGAAATGCTTCCATTAAAATCTGTCTCCTCTAAGGATGTGACGGACGTATTGTTAAATATATTCTCCCGTTTTGGCTTCCCTGAGAAAATAATTTCAGATAGGGGAACTCAGTTCATATCGAATGCCACTCAATCGGTAACTAAGTTACTAGGCATAAAGCAATGTTTCACCAGTCCCTATCGACCTGCCGCGAATGGTATCTGCGAAAAGCTAAATGGGGACCTGAAACATATGCTATCCAAAGTGACAGCTGAAAATCCAGCCGATTGGGATATACTTCTCCCAACGGTGCTGTTCGCATATAGAGAAGTCCCACAATCAAGCACAGGGTTCTCTCCTTTCGAATTGATATATGGAGCGAACCCAAGAGGACCTCTCACTATTTACAAAGATATCTTATCACAACCTGTAAATATCCAACTACCAACTTCCACCTATGATTTAGTCACTGACACCAGAGACAAAATCATACGATCCTGTATACTGGCCAGAACATCATTACAGGAGAAAGGTTTTAGGTACAGGCAGTACGCCAACAAAGGTGCAAAAACAATTGTATTAAAACCAGATCAGGATATTTTACTATTACTACCTGACAAGAGAGATTTACTATCAACCTCTTGGCAGGGACCATTTAAAATTGTGAGAAGAATTTCGGAAGTTGACTACGAAATTTCTTTGAATGGAAAGTTGAAAATATTCCATGTAAATATGTTAAAACCATACTATGCTAGAGAGGACAGTGACACGAGTAAGCAGACGCAGTTAACTGATGACAGAAACGAAATGACAAGTACCCAACTGAATGACACCCCGACAAACGAAGCATCGTTAACGACGCACTCTTACGACGACAAAGAAGACGAAGACATATTTACATTACCAACAATATTGGATAATGGATAATTGGATAATAATTTTGTTCAATGTGGCCACAAGCAGGTATATAACACTGATTCGTGACTACATTCCATTGTTATGAAACCCAAAATACTGTAATCTAAGTTCTAAACTATATCACAGACAACACATTCATACCAACACATTTTCACTAACGAAAACCAACATTAACACAGACAAATATTAAAAGTCGTGGCAGGCAGCAGAAGAATTTGCTGACTGCTTGCATTCTCTCCCGTCTATCTTTCATTCATTCTCACTTTCACCCTTCTGTCATACTCCTTTCACCCTTACTTCTATCACCCATCACTCATCCCTCCATACTTATTCTTCTACTTATTTAAAAACCTTGGAGTGAGACTGTACAGGTTTGGCTCAGTTTGAGATAAGTGAGCCCAATGACTGTGCGAAAGTCGTTGCACGAGTCATGTATATACAATATATTTACATGGATGAGCAAGGGTTGATGGTTTGTTCCCTTGATCTTATCATACTATATTACACTAAAATAAAAATTCTATATTCTACCCTTCTAATACTAATTCTATAACTATGTGTTAACTACTTTATTAACTTTGTTATGTTAATTATATGATATGGCTATATTAATTCTTATCTTTATCTAATCTAAGGGATGTAATATAACTAACTAAATGTCATAGATGTGATGTGAGTTATGTACCTTAATTAAATGGATGATATGAATAGCAATTATCTATTTTTCTCAATACTAAGCTAAATAATGTTTTTAATAGCTGAAAGAAATTACATGAGTGATGTTGTTAATCTAAATGTTGTAAAAGATGTATGTTCACTTATATAATATTTTTATTCTATTATGGTGTGACTGGATGATACTAATACATGGTAATGTTAGTTGGATGGTATGGTTTTATTAAGATGGGGTAAGCTAAACTAAGCTATAGCTAAATGAAGTGTAACCCTCTAAATGGTAGTATTCCTAACATAAATTTAATTTTAAGTATTTCTATGTCTAAACTAATATTTTAATATTTAAGCTAAGTAAATTTTAAATACTGTATTAACTATTCTATTAAACTAAATGAGAACTATTATCTTTTCCTAACCTACATCTACCTGATCGTTATCTTAAAATAATTTTTACATATCACAATAAGTTTATATACATGGTCTTCAGTTTCCACAGGTTAGTAGTTGCCTTAACGTTTGTACATTTGTTGTATAGGCATAATATATCTACACACTTTGCCTGGGTATCTGAAATACATCACATAGTCATCTTAATGTTCTCTCGGTAGTGCACGTGTAGAGTTAACTGGTGTCGTAGTTCAGCCTTTTTGTGTCTGAAATTAAGCACTGTTCTGACACTGTTTTCTGCGTTTAACACACATGATACACCGGAATGGAGCTTAGTTGGAAATGAGCTGTCCTCGTTCACACGGTGGTATCTAAGTATAGCAGCACAGTTCTTAATCTGATGTCTACGGACATATGATAGTTCAGTGTTTTGGTACATGATTACGCCAATAATGTGGATATGTATGTAAGCTATTTTACATCTTATATTCTCAAATATTCATGTACTAACTATCACTCTACATTTAACTGTTGGATTTCAGGTATTTCTACCCCAGATGGTCTGCTAAGGGTATCAGCCAGAATATTATCCTTACCCTTGATATGTTCTATACTAAATGTATAGTTTTCCAAAATAAGAGACCACCTGTATATCCGGTCATTTCGATGCACACCACTCTGGATGACCGTGATGGGAGAATTGTCGGTCTGGATAATGAAGTGCACACCCGCCAGGAAACGATGGAGCTTTCTCACCGCATAGATGACCCCTAGGGTTGCCACTGTGATATGGAATCTCTGGACTCAACAGGTGTGATCTTACGGCTCACGTAGCAAATCGGGTGGAAGATGCTCTCAAAACTTTGGCCTAGTACTGATGGCATCTGTCCTAGAATAATAAACGAGCCTAGGATTAGGCAAGCGGAGGATTGGAATATTACAAAAAAGGATTTTCATTTTTGACAGTGCAGAAATTAATAATGCATCTTTGACATTTCATTTTTACAGATGCTTTTAAAACATTGGAATATAGAATTATAATTTCTGAGTAATTTACTAATCCCAAAAGGTTTCTGACCTGTTTCTTTCTGTTAGACATGGTCAGGTTCATAATTTTGGTACTACTTTTCAGGTCAGTCTACAGTTGGACTTGAGAAATGACATGACCCAAAAATGAATTTATTTTAGGCATAATTTGACTTTGCTTGGTTTGACAGTGAGACCGAAGAGTCGCACTCTGTCAAAGGCATGTCTCAGTTTCAGTAGGTGTATTGTCCAGTCATCAGTATTCTGATTTATTCATGTGTATTCTATAAGTTCACTACATGTATGCCCCTCGTCGGATTTGCCAGTCTCACTAACTAGTGTAGTTGCGCTATGTATGTCTGTCGTCTGATCACTAAATGTTGGTGTACTCTGTTCGTCTGTCACTACTTCTGTCTCTTGTCTTGACAAGTGAGGTTTCCGCATGTTGACATGGAATATCTCTAAGTGTCTGTTTATCGATATTTCATAGTCAACATGTACCATGGTTATGTGCCACTGGTCCTTGCCATTTCGTTTGTATGGAAGTAGCCTAAATCTGTCTTGATCAAATTCCAGATTACTTGTTTTCGCACCTTTGTTTGTGTGCTTGTGGTAGAACTGACCCTTCCTCTATCAAATGGCTTGGGTGCCAGTGTAGAGGGTTGTGCTTCAGCTGTAGGATGTTTACCCTTCAACTTTTGTACCAATTGATGACAGCCATTACAAGCAAATAGATTATGACAAAATAATTTTATGTTATTGAAAACACTTGGCCTGGCATTGCTGTATGCAAGATGACCCGCACATGGTGTTTTGTGTGCATTGTTTAGCACACCTAACTGATGTTGTTCAAGTAACACCTGTTCATGGTTACTAGTAATATGACATGTAGTTGAAATGCCATTATTACGTCTAACGAACCAAGATGCATTCTTGGTCATTTTGGCTTTGCCTTTTGACAATTTTAAGTATGGAGACACATTAAAATCAGATTTCTGCTGGTGTATAAGTTTTTGTGTGTTTTTGTCATCTGTGCTGGTTGGAAAAAGCATTAGTAGTGTCTCATTTTGTAATGGGTCATGATGTTTTGAAGTGTCAACTCTGGTTGTTGCCTTAGCTGCATTTAATTTCTCCCATGCAACTATTTCTTCACTAGTACATTGTTTCAGTTGAGGTAAGCACCCCAAAATTAAATCTGTACAAGGGTTGTTAAGTATTGCACAAGTAAAGGTACCGGAAAGAAAAGGAGAATCAATACGGGCTTTTGCCAAAGGGTAAATTTCAACGTTACCCGAAAAGGTTCGGCATTTGACAGTGTCACCTGTGTAATCACCCGGACTCACTAGTTCTTTCCGAAGACCGATAAGGGTGCTGCCGCTGTCCAGCAAACATTGACATGGTACATCATTGACCATTGCATTGTGGAACACTAACTTGCCTCTGGAGGCTAATGCTGCATTCCCACTCTCAGATGAGCATGGTACTGTATGTCCACATTCTAGTCTTCCGTCTGCATGGAATTGGTGACATCGTTCACAGCTGTCAAAGCTTAATATATCGTTAGCAGCACACACATCCTCTGCTTGGTTAGTTGGTAAGTCACTTTCAATCTCACACTCATTCTCACTACCACTATCTGAAGAGGTGTCAATCAACATAGCGTTGTTAGCTTTCAAACGTTGGCGGCCAAGGCACTTATTAGAATAATGGCCATAAGAGGAACAAAAAAAACATTTGATTGCACGCCTGTATGCAGACCGTTTGCTTTGCTGCTTCTTGATCACATTTTCAAGATGCGCCGGATAATTCGGCGATTTGTCGCACATAGCATAAGTGTCGTGCATTAGTTGACAGTACATGCATTTGGAAACTTTTCTGTCTTTCTTATCATACTTCTGAAAAGGTTTTCTGTTACCCTGATAGTTTTTTGGTTGGTCTTTCACAAAGGAAACTATCTCAGAGTCATTTGAAGTTTTAAAAATATCTCTGTTGGAAGAAAAATATGCGGAGCCTTTTTTCTCAAATTGCTGGATGTTCTCAATGTCTGACTGTTGCAAAAATTTAGCAAAAGGAGAAGGTATGGTGGATATTACCTTATCCATAGCTATTAAGTTTTTTAATCTATCAAAGTCTTTTCCTATGTTAGCTGCTTTAAGCCACCTGTCTAGTACACTCTGTACATTTGAAACATAATCAATAAAGGTTTCACTAGGTTTAGGTTTTAGATTTGAGAATTGAACCTGATACCCAGGGGCATCAAGTAAAAAGTGCTGCATAATCCTGTCATGGATGTATTGATAGCTAGATCTAAGGTCAATTGGTATAGATTCTATTACTTTAAGGGGCTCACCACTCAGATTCTTCATATAAATAGGAGCCCACATCTCTAAAGGAACTTGATGATATTTAAATTGATACTCTACATTCTCTGTCCAGGCAGATATGGAGTCCTCTTTACAATATGGTTTGATAATATTTTTGTATTTGTTGAACTTATTTTCCTCTTGTTGCATTCTTAGTTTAGTGGCAGAGACCTCTGCGTGTGACTCTACGTCCATGCTTTTCATTTTCAACCGTGTCTCTGATTCTACTTGAATCTGTTTTTCCTTTAGATCTAACTCCCTTTGTTTTAATTCTATTTCTTTCTGTTTTATTTCCTTATCTTGTTGTAACTGTTGTTGCTTAATTTCCTTATCATGTTCTAACTGTTGTTGTTTTGTTTCTATTTCTTTTTGTTTATTTATCTCAGCTAGTTGTATCTGGTGTTGTCTATCTCGTTCTTCTTTTTCCTTTTGTTGTTGTCTATCTCGTGTGCGTTCATCTCTCTCCGCATCTTTTAATTCTTTAAATTTCCTATCAGCATATTCTTCTAGTTCCTTCCCTGTATATTGTAACTCTTTACCCGTTTTTATGAAGTCAGCTAGAGTAGCCATGATGTTTAGTAATGTAGCTAGTGTTGACCTACACTGTTTTGTTTATTTACCTATTTATTTCCAATGTTATCTATTTGTTCCTTGTTAAGGAATATTAATTTTATTTCCAGTTTATATGTTGAACAAACTTCTATGTTGGAAAATCAGAGCACAAAAATATGATAGTGTATCACAAGCTGAAAAAGAGATGCACTATTAATCACAATGCATGCCAAAAATATAGTTGTACTCAGCTTAATGTGGGAACGAAGCTCCTTTGACACAGGTCACCTTGTTTGGTACACTGGGGTGGCGACACGTTTCGTACGTAGCACACGGTATTTGGCCTACAGGTGTATGTGCACAGCTGTTGTTTGCCCTCTGATATGTAGGGCAGCAGTAAATACGCCTACTAAACGATATGATTTACTCGACAACTAAGGACAATGACTTAGACAATGACAGACTCACGAACAACTAGAACATGTATTAATTAAATTTAATGTCACTGTCCTGTCTTTGTTCTAACCAGTAATTGCCTTTCGTTACTAACCTAGTTAATTTCTGTAAGCGTTGTGCAGCCAAGTCTCGTATGCTTGGCCGAAAATAGTTCCATCGTGACGATAAACAGAGAAAATAGAACCAAAAATATGAATAAATGCTTTTAAAGAAATCAAAATAACATAATAATGTGTAAATAAATAAATATATTCATTTAGTAACTTAAATAAGTAAATAATAAACAATATACAGCACAGATTCAGGCGGGCCGCCGCTAAGCGATCTTGTAAACACTCGACTGCTTTATGCTAATGACGCAGAACAACTGTCTGTCAATCACTCTACGTCATCGCGCAGCGCTATTTTTAGATCTCAAAAATCAATATTGTCGGCTGCCTGTGTATTCCTGCGCCGTGAATCATGTTTGGTGCTTATTCAAGAATAAATTGGTAAATATATGAATAAATATAAGAAAATATAAGAAAATAAGAATATTAATACTTACAGCTTCGAAGAATACATGATTTCATTCAATAAATATATCATAAACACAATTAAACACTATTTTGTCACGATAGGCATATTTCTAGCTCGCAAATTCTCCTGTATGCACAAATTATCGTTACTACAAAAATTAAACCCTAGTCTGGAGCCTTGTGGATGAGTGGATTTAGCTTGAACTTTTCGTTCAAGCTTCACTTTCTGACACCACAATTACCCTGGCCTGTCAACAACTCAACTGACAGGCATCATCGGGTACTTCTCACACACCCATACAAGACAACTTGCAAGTCGTGTGGGAGGCAAAATGCATGGTCCATTTTATTGCCGTTGGCTCGCTTACAAGCGGTAAACAGTCGCTAATGCAATACACAATATACAGCCACAGAATTATCTAACACAAACTGCTAACCCTATGCTAGTTCTATCTATTAGTGAACACAAAACTCCTAACGCTATTCTAAACGATGTGAACGCCTCAAGTCCAGTCTCCCGTCTGCCTAACATCTCTCCCGTGGTTACACACCACGCGGGGTGACCTTCACCTTCGTGCGTGTTACCTCACATCGCACGCTGCTGGCAAACGTGGCCTGTTGAGTGTCTACTCAACTGTGCTATGGCTTCACGAGGTGTGGTACTATCGTGATTAGAGTGCTAACTCTCTGAACACCGCCTGCGTGCCTCATGAGGGAGTGGCTAACCTTCTCTTATTCCCTCATCTCCCCTGCTCTTGCTTCGGGCACCGTATCTCCTCTTGGTCCCTCCAGGATTGACCGCTCTCCCTGGCGGAGGGGATGCGGTCGAGTCTTTGACAACAACGACGACCAATTTGACGACACATTGACAACGATTAATCTCGACGACGACGACAAGGACATTGAGGACAATTTACAAACAGTAGCATCTGTAATAAATCAGACGGACGTAGACAATACTGAAATTCCAGTACCAATTATGAATGACGACGGCAGTATAAAGGACATACAAATCTCTGACACTTTGACACAACAGCAGCGACAAGACATTTTGTCTCTCCTTAACGATTATAAATCTATCTTCTCTAACAAACCTGGACGGACTGACAAAATAACACATACAATTGTGTTGACAGATCTGACACCGGTCAAATGTAGACCATATTCTATTCCTCTGCATTATAGAGCAAATTTAGACAAAGAAATTTTGGATTTAGAGAAAAATAGAATAATTCAGAAATCTATGTCCCAATATTCTTCACCGATTGTCCTTGTGAAAAAGAAGGACCAAACAATCCGTTTGTGCGTAGACTATAGAAGGGTAAATACGATAACCACTACAGATGCAGAGCCAATGAACAGCTGTGAAGACCTCATTTTGAATATGTCTCAATCATCCTTATTTTCGAAGGTTGATTTAGCGAAAGGTTATTGGCAAGTTCCACTACACCCTTCTTCCAGACATATAACAGCATTCGCAACACCTCTGGGGTTGTACGAATGGAGATATCTTCCATTTGGGCTCAAAAACGCTCCCGCCACCTTTGTCAGGTTAACTAGGTTGTTATTGCACGGCATCAAAGACGTGCAATCTTATATTGATGATATATGCATTCATTCTTCTAATATGACTTCTCACTTACTTACACTCCAACAAGTCTTTAACCAAATCTATCTTTTTGGACTTACTATCAAACCTTCCAAGGTTGAAATAGGCTATAAACAAATAGACTTCCTTGGTCATAGAATTTCTGAAGGCAAACTGTTGACAGATGATAAAATTGTTTCTAAAATTCTCAATCTAGAAGTTCCAACTACGAAGAAACAAGTTAGAAGTTTATTAGGTCTTATAAACTATTATGCTAAGTTTATACCAAATTGGGCAGAACTTACATCAATTTTTTCTAATATGTTGACAAAAGATCATCCAGAAAGATTTTGTAAAAGTACCCGCTTAGAGGATGCAATATGCAGATTGAAATGCATTTTTTCTAATCCACCAGTATTACGATTACCAAACATAGATTTACCCTTTATTTTGACCACAGATTCGAGTGCTATCGCAATTGGTGGATGTTTAATGCAAGAAGTGAAAGGAGTGAGACACCCAATTCTCTACGTGAGCCATAAGCTGAAGAAAGCAGAGACCCATTATTCAACGGTGGAATTGGAGGCATTAAGTCTATTATTTTGTATGCTCAGATTATCTAAGTTCCTCTTAGGTTCCCACTTCGTTGTACTCACCGATAACACGCCATTGTTGGTGCTGAAGCAAGGTGTCCCGAAAAACCATCGTTTACAAAGATGGTGTCTTCTTCTTCAAGATTTCGACTTCGAAATCCGACATATCAGAGGCACTGACAACATTATTGCTGATATTTTATCACGGCAAACGAATGCACCATCAGACTAACAGTAGTTACATTAACAATTCGCCATACAAGTAGCTGTGATAATTTTATTCTGTGGCATAGACCAGTGTACCTCTACACCTGCTAGAGAACTTTCATTTAGAAGAAATATCACCCAAGTGAATAGGTTACGTATAACACCTACGAACATGACACTTTAAGAACCCTATACTACCAATCACCAAAAGCTCTATAAACATTCCGAGGGAGACATTATGTGTGAAATGAATTCAACCAGTGAACTGACATTGATCATGAAAGCATTAAGAACACTTCATACTCGACATTGAGAACATTCCATACTTGCTGTTGCTAAGAGACTTTGCAAACAGCCAAAAGAGAACTACGACGATTACAACACTCAAGAGACAGCCATGCTAACTGTTAACATTCATGGCACGACACGCTGACAACAGGAGGACAACGCGCACATCATCGTTGGATTTAGTTACTTAGTTAATTAATTAATTTAGTATTGAATATGTATTATATTTGTATTGAAGTATGTATATAAAATATGTCAACCTGTAATTTGTACATTTTCTACCATAATATTACAGGTATTTCCACTCATAGGCGAAATATTCTTCCTATGCAATTTTCTCTATGTAATTTATAAACCATTTTTGAGTCATCGTACAAAAAGTACGTAGTATCTTAAAGGGAACATATCCCCTATTCTATTTTTTCTAAGGGCAATAACACTTACCTCAACTTTACTTATATATTTTAACCAAATACTATTTTGAATGAAAGATGTGTGAATGACAGTGTAAATGAATTAAATGAGAGAGCGATATACTGAGCGGACAAATTGTACGCAAAACGTATTTATTTTAATTTGTCTGCGTCTTTCATGTAAATTGTATTACTTGTCTAAATTGTTGATACATGTTTAGTAGTTAGTTTAGTACTCTTAGTTTAGGATTTAGGATACTACATCTAAGCACCACTGCTTGGAATGCCTGATCATGCATTACACACATTGGGGTAATTCATGATTAAGGATATCCCAACTCGTGACGCTTGGAGATAAGCCACACATGCAACACACACTTTACATCAAACTCAAAACTGAACACTATCAATTAAAATACAGTCACTTTATTAGAAGCAACTACTTAGTCCACACACTAACAAGCCAACAGGGACACATGTAGTTAGATGGGATAAAATAACAGCGTAACTATATAGTCAGCATTATACAACATACGAGAGTAAAAGTGTATTGAAATGCACACACAGAACAAGATTTTCAGGTGTACTTCATTAGCCAAGACTTTTGTCTTGTTAATCCTCTCTAATACAGAGGTTAATTATCTTGGTATCAGTGGGATACTTTGAGAAGGACGGGTTGTAGAAACAACTAGGAAACGTCACGTAACTTCGGTCAGATAAGCATTTTTAAGGACACAGGAGAGAGAGACCTCTTCAGCAAATCGGAGAAGTGGTGTATGGGAGAATACATAAGTGTTGATGCCAATGTGTAGGTTACCAAGTTACTGTCCACCAAACTACAAACACCGATTTAATGTGATTCTGTGACAGAATTAGTACAGAACTAATTACCTTAGAACAACCCATCAAATCGGGGGAGAGGGGGGAATCCTGTCACAGCCTCACATTATACGGTAAACTAACATAAGTTAATATACACGGGCAAAGGGCTACAACTCCCGCCCAAGGGAAAGAAGTAAGACACTCGAAGGCCAGAGTAATCCAGAGCCTTCTCGAAGGACTGGTCAGTGAGTCCACTGTCCCGTGGACACTGATGTGGCCCGCCTATTGCGGGGTCCACGAGGAACTCGGATAGAGTTACCACCCGTGTCGGATTGCGACACGTGTGAACCGGCAGAGACAGACAGGACGTCGGCGAGGCAACAGGGCCTGCCTTAGAGGGACTTAGTAGTTCAGACCCATGTGTATTTAGGGTCATAGACATATGCTAGATAGTTTGCATAGAATGTTTTGTTATAACCATGTATGATGTTAAACCACTGTGATAAGCAACTTATCAGTGCGGGCTTGTTAAACCCACTGCGCCAATGCACTGTATACCCTAAGTGTCAATAAATGTTGCTATATTATAGTTAACGGAGTTATTGTTGCCTGTTTGAACCCGCTTTCGGATCCCCTAGAGATCCAACACTGTAACACAGTTGTCACCGAGTTTTCCAATTTATTTCTTCTCACAACGTGTACAAATAATTGTGTCTTTCTTCGTCTAATTTCTCTAAGTCTAATTTCTCTAATCAGTTTACGGTTTTCATTTGTTAATTGTAGAACTTGGTCATTGATTCTACTATCTGTCCATGGTATTCTTTGCATTTTCATCAGAAACCACATTTCCACAGCCATTATATATCTTTCAGTTATAATAGGAATACTAACAACCTTCTGTCTCGTGTAGTGTCAATCTTCTTTTAGTCCATGCCGTGTGGTGTCGGTGATCATGTCGGTCCACAACCTT
>OY992876.1:423624667-423701470 GCA_963921405.1 Cepaea hortensis
CAGACCCGTGACAATGAGAACCACTGTGTTAGGCTCTTCTCTCCACCACAGACCCATGACAATGAGAACCACTGTGTTAGAATCTTCTTTCAACCACAGACCCATGACAATGAGAACCACTGTGTTAGAATCTTCTCTCAACCACAGACCAATGACAGTGAGAACCACTGTGTTAGAATCTTCACTCCACCACAGACCCATGACAATGAGAACAACTGTGTTAGAATCTTCTCTCAACCACAGACCCATGACAATGAGAACCACTGTGTTAGAATATTCTCTCAACCACAGACCCATGACAATGAGAATCACTGTGTTAGAATCTTCTTTCAACCACACCACAGACCCATGACAAGTTTTTACAACTATGGGATTCACTTGACATCACGTGGGGCCTGGTGGATATATGGTGCTATTACCATATTTTATAGACTTGTGTGGCAAAGGGTTAGCGAAAGCTCTTCTCAATCCCGTATATCAGTTTCTAAATCAACTGCTGGTAATTTTGAAGCAGAGCGCCTTGTGTTAGATTTTTAACAATGTAGCCATCTGTGGGAAAAGAGGTAGAGGCAGACCAAGAGAAATGGTGCTGGATGGATTGAGACGGTGGCATGGAGGTATATCATCAGCAGAGTTGATCCAGAGCGCAAGGGACCGAGATCTATGGAGGGACATTATCGCCTACGCCTAGTGGTGACGGATTATTCGGACTACGAAAAGAAAATGGAAGACATTTTGTCTGTTCTATCAAAATTTCAATTATATCCAAAAGCCAGCAAACCAGGGGATTTTGGTGTACAAGTTAAAACAATTCATTAAGTCACTTTTAGATAATACACCCACCAGTGAGGCGACTGCGGAATTAGCCACATGATGTTGAGCGTCGGTAGTTCAGAAAGTAATTGAGAATTAATGAACGTAAACTTGCCTAGTGAATCACAAGCAGCTAAAACAATAGTGGGCTTGATTGCGTCGTCCTCAGTTTCTTTTATGGCGAATACCTACAGGACCTCTTGATCCGAGTCTACACAGATGGGTCAGCACAAAATATTCGAAATGGAGGAGCGGGAGAATAGCCAAATAATAGTAGGGACACGGCCAGAGTACCAACAGGAAAGTTCTGCCATAACTGTGATGCTGAAATCCAGGAATTCAAGATAGCAACAAAGAAATTACTAAATACCAGCCATGGTACACAACCTGTGGTGCTAATGACAGATGCAAAATCAGGCGCTCCTGTCTGGGAAATTTCCAGTACTACGGACATACTTTCTTAACTAGGCAACCAGCGTAAGGTCACCATACAGTGGGTACCATCTCACTGTGGAGTAAACGGGAACGAGAGAAATGATTGATTAGCTACGGAAGGAGAAATAGAAGAGCAGACTGACGTGCCCATTACATACCACCATAAGAAAAAAATGATCAAATCAGTCAGAAAGCCAGCAGAACCTGCTCAAGACGACTACCACCTTATGGACAGACCAATATAAATCATTATTCTGCGCCTCAGAACAGGACAGGGACGCAGAGGTATTTCCAAGGCACCAGGGCCGGTATCTATACTGGCCAAGACCTGCTGACACGTCCACGCCGTGCGTCCTGGGCAACAGGTCCCTTCGGGGTCCTGGCTAACATCAGTAGGATCGATGATTCCTCCGAAGTCGGAGAGTATCTGCCTGCACGGCGAGGAACCGCGAGGAACGGTCTGCACACTAATAAGCCAGACATGGGACAACGGATACTCACGCAAACCTCAGTCCGGTATGACATCACACTGATGTTGGACAACAGGATGTATGCATCCGACATACAGGACTTCACGCTGGAGTTCACAGCCAGCGAACACAAACAAGCAAGCAAGCAGAACAGGACACGATAGATTATGCAACCATATGTATACAAAATTCAAGAGTGGCGAATCAGCCATGTGCACGTGTGAATTGGCGCTCCATACAGCAGACCACATATTCCAAGACTACCTAAAATATGACATATCTAGGCAAACCTTCTGGCTTAGAGAAACAATACTAGAGCACTCTATGGACGACTGAGTGAACTAAAACATAAAAGACGGTTTATTGCATACAAGAGACAGCATTGCAGTTATAGACAAATTTCAAGCGAACGAAAGAAGAAGAAGATTTACGACGCACTGTAAAAGACATGCAACTGACTTTAAGTCGGTACTCGATTTGTAATGCTGTCAGTATCACACTGTCTGCTTTACTGTCCTAAACTTGTCTTGGTAACCAATTTAGACTTGGTCCATTTCAGTGCACAGAAAAAGAGAGAATAAGTCAAGGGAAATAACAAGATAAAAACTACTGGGAAAAGACATGAATAGTTGTCTAAAGGAAATAGTATTAGTAGGTTTGGCTTTAGTGTTTGCATACAAAGTACAGGTGGACTTCCTGTCCCCAGCATGGCGGTTAGGCATTGAACCTTTAAGGCCTCTGGCGTGTTCATGCTTGTGGCTACGGTTTGCATTCGCGTTTTCCACATGTTGGACTGGTAGCACATGGTTCCGTCGCCCTGCTACTGAGTGAGTGCGTGGCGCGACACTGAGAGCTGTAAAATTTGTATGGAATGTCCGCTATTGTTTGCACAGTGAACTGCATGTTCGGAACAATGGCCGGCTGTCGCTCAATTGACTGGTTTGCCTTTTCGGTTCCCGAATGCATTTTTCAGGAGACTCCTGGAAGTCATCGCTGGAGGTACGGAGTTCGTGCTTTGTGCGGCGCTTTCGGCGGGTCAACCTGCGGAAATTGACCGAGCCATGTGGGATAAAACCCGGGTCAATTAAGTATTTCTGGTGACTGCCGATTCCATCGACGATGAACTGTATTTTTCGAGGAGAACTTTTGTGTTGGCAGTCTGGAGGCGACATTATGCACAGTATACCTTTGCGGGCTGTTGGCTTGCCGAGACTCCTGTCTGTTCCACTTTTCACACTGGGCAGTAAGGAGCTTGCTTGCTTGCTTGCTTGTGTTCGTTCGCTGGCTGTGAACTCCTGTATGTCGGATGAAGACATCCTGTTGTCCAACATCAGTGTGATGTCATACAGGACCTGAGGTTTGCGTGAGTATCCTTTGCCCATGTCTGGCTTATTGGTGTGCAGACTGGTGGTTCCTCGTTGTGCAGGCAGACACTCTCCGACTTCGGAGGAAAGCAGGGAGCATTTTGTGTGATATTCACTGGTACAAGAACGGAGCATAATGGGTACGACAGGTTGCCATGAAGTTGGAACCGCGACTATCTAGCTAACTAAGGGAAATAATCACGCGACTTTATGCAACCGTGGGAAATAGCGGGAATTTGTGCGTCGGTGTGGCGTAGAGATGTGACATTCGTCTGTACTTCATTAAGTACTCGACTCGAATCCAAGTGGACAATTGCTATTTGCATAATTGTTTAGGTAAAGCCATTCATATTATATCGCCATGGTGAGTAACAACTTCAGGAATAATATCATCATCACGTGACCTGTCAACTGGCGTGGTGGAGCAGGTCTTTCCACAGATCTCGTCTCTTGATGTTCCTGGGCAACTCTATTGGTCTTTCCAGTGTCACATGCAGAGGCGGTCATCTCAATGACACACGGAGACGTGGGGACCTTATGGGGCGGCTCTGGTCCCTGGGGGAACCGCGAGCCCTTCTTTAATAAAAAATGTTAGCGGGTTCAACCCCTACACTGTCAGCTGGAATGAAACGTTGACTTCTCGTCCTTGAATTGGATACGTAAATTACAAGTACCTCTGAAGTTAGAGTGGGTTCGCCTGGTGAGGAGGGACACTGGTAATAGGAGAAGCTGATCCTGCTAAGGAGAAATGAATATATGTTAATGAAGAAAACAAATGAAAAGAACACAAGAAGGTATATCAGATATGTTCACAGTCAATTCAGTAGTGGGACAGAGATGTGTGCCTCTCTTATGCTACTTAATATCTACATGGACAGAATATCCAAAGAAGCAAGCCTTGACAGAACAGCTTCAGAAAATTTAGAACTCTTTACTCCAAATGAAACGACTGATTCACAGGAAATAAATGAACTTTGTAGACGATCAGTGCCTTTTTTACAACGATGCGGGCAGACTACAAAATCATATTAATAATCTGAGTTCAACCTGCAGCAGATACAATATGAAAATAAACACAACCAAAACCGAAGTAATGCAAGTTAGCAGATCGCCGGGCCCACTAAGTATACATATAAATAGCACAACTCTGAAACAAATTAAAGAATTCGAATATCTTGGAAGTATGATCACAGAAGATGGCAGATTGGACAAAGAAATCAAAATCAGATGCCAAAAAGCTAGTGCACTTACACATCAGCTATCACCCTTACATCCAAATATACCCATGTCCGCAAAACGACAGATAATAAACAGCATATTCACACCAACCCTTTGCTAATCTCAAACTTGGACTTTATCCAAACCACACATTCACAAAATCACCACCTGCGAGATGAGATGCCTGTGGAGAGCTGCCAACTTAACAGTCCGAGACCGAGTAAGAAATGCTATTATCAGACAGACTGTGGGATCAACACCTTGTGCCACATTTATTGAAAGACAGAAGATCAAGTGGTTTGGCCATGTCGTTAGAATGCAACATCAGCAACTACCATCACTGGCCTTACATCAAAGATCATCTGCGACGAGACCACGAGGACGTCCAAGAAGAAAATGGATTGACGACATCAAAGACATTGTACAATCACACGGAATAACACTATCCAGTGCCGCCCACCGGGCGCTGGAGCGCCAATTATACCTCTCCACGTCGCTTGACGGCAGAAGTGGAAGAGGATGATGATGCTTGCTTGCTTGCTTGTGTTCGTTGGCTTGAGCTCCAACGCAAAGTCCTGTATGTCGGATGAAGACATCCTGTTGTCCAACATCAGTGTGATGTCATACAAGACCTGAGGTTTGCATGAGTATCCGTTGTCCCATGTCTGGCTTATTGGTGTGCAGACTGGTGGTTCCTCGCCGTACAGGCAGATACTCTCTGACTTCGGAGGAATCGGCGATCCTATTGACTTTAGCCAGGACCCCAAAGGGACCTGTTTCCCAGGACGCTCGACGAGGACGCGTCAATAGGTCTTGCCAGTATATAACCCGGCCCTGGTGCCTTGGAAACACCTCTGCGTCCCAGGATGATGATGATGACGAAGACTGATCAGCTCTGGCGTATTCAGTCCATCCAGCGCCTCTGTAAAGATTCCTGGCCAGTAGGGCTCGACGGACATTGCAGCTGCTTTGATTTTTACATCACCGATGGCTACTTAGTCATCAGCCAAGATGACGGCCGAATATAGTCAGCAAGATCATTCACATGCGCCATTATTTAAATTTAGTTGGGATTACAAGATTGGTGCTGATAAAAGAGGTGTAGTTCCTAAAACGAATGTTGCGAATTCCTTAGACTGCCAGGGTAACTAACTACTACTGCCTGAAAGAGGCTAATGTAACTAGAACATTATATACAACAATAAGAAAGAGACAACCAGCTTTTTTTGGAGATTATCGTGACAACTGGAAAGATCGGGGGGGGGGGGGGAGGCAGAGGCAGACCAAGAGAAATGATGCTGGGTGGATTGAGACGGTGGCATGGAGGAATATCATCAGCAGAGTTGATTCGGAATACCAAAGACAGAGATCTGTGGAGAGACATGAACGCCTTCGTCGGCTAGCGTGGCACTTGATGATGATGCTCGACTGGCTACATGTGAGGATAATGATGCTATATTGAAGCTGGTAGCAGGTATCATCAGTTGTCTATTTTCTATCTTTGTGGAAAGTCCTGATTTTGATTCCAGCATAAATTTAGTTTAACAACTTTCTCCTATCTTGTACATATAATATTACTTGATGGCAGAGGTGAAACAGAAATCAACAAGACAATAGGAATAGCAAACAATGTTGTCAATATAATTTGTTTTCCTTTGACCCTAGCTCGCTTTGAACTCAAGTGTAGTCCATACATACTACTTCCAGTAGTGCTGGACTAAATGTTGCGTGTGGGTTAGCTTTCCATAGTAGCAGTGTCCCTCGCCATCAGGCGAACCCACTTCGACTACCTCGGCAGCAGCACACCGGATGTTTAAGAATACGCGTTCTTATCCATTCAGCCACGCTGACCTACTGTCAAAATAATGAAATCAGTATTAACATCTAGAAAGAATAACAACGCATTAAGTATGAAAATTGTCAAATGTTATGAATATTCAACACTATTAGAATAGAGGCCCTGGAGATGTGGATATGCAGAAGAATATGTCGTATTTCATGGAGACAAAAATAAACAAATACAGAGATTCTAGAAAAACTTGGATTGAAAGAAATTTTAAAAAATAAGAGGTAAGTGAAATATTTCGGTCACGAAGATATAACACTTTAATAACAATCATCCTGGAGGGTAGGGTTGAAGGCAAGCGAGCAAGAGGTAGACAACATTATAAGTGTGAAGATACCATTAAGAGATGGACGAATAGCAGCACGACAGAATGTACAATCAAAGCGAGAGTCAAATAGTGTTGGAGATCCATTGTAGCCAACCTTTATTGTGGAGACGGCACCCCGCTGATGGATAAATTCTGTAAAGAACAGACTTGTTTAGATAGCATCTGTTCCGTCACTTCTTGAACTGACGTTCAGAAGATACATTCTCTCCAACGCTGGTGATTTTCTGCTATTATGTGTGGTAGTACCCGGTCATAGGTATGTTTACGCCTTTGAGTTTAAATATCACGCATCATTATCATATCAGAAACAGAAGACGTGATAACAAGTCCCACACAGAAGAGGAAGCAACAGAAGAGGAAATAATAGAAGAGGAGGAAAAAAATAAAAAAACGACAGCGATCAAGAATGGGCTGTGGCCAGGAGAAGAAGTTACTCTCCACCAAGATCAAGCTATCAAGCCGTCGAAGACACAAGGTACCAGAGAAGACCAAGAAGAGTCGAAGACAGACCATGTTGGGGAAATAGATGGGACCTCAGGTGGGACGAAGATTGGTAAAACACTCCCTGAAGGAAAACACACCATGAAACGGGACGAGAACACAATTACACCAGGCCTTACAAGAGTGCGAGTCTCACCAGACATGTGAAAAGCCACCAAAGTTGAAACTCACGAACAGACAGAAAACATTGACTCCATGAAGCGAAAACACGCAGACCTATCTACGCAAGCAGTGAAAGGAACACCATACGGACTTCAATTATAACCAATCGAAAACTCGACGGTTGAACGGGGCCGGGAAATCTGTTCTTTTCAAAAGCGAAGCGAAGCAAATCATCATGTTCCATGCAAATAAGCGTGGACTATCACCATCTTACACGATCACCAGTCGTGGATCAGCTCTGTGTTCTTGTCTTGGCCATGCCATGTGGCCAAGCCATCCAGATATTTACTTCTCTGCCTCCCCCTTGTTCTCTCCCCCGCCCCCCCCCACCTACCCCCCTTTCAATCTTATCAGTTGTCAACAATGTCTCCAGTTTATTTCTCCTCAAACGTGCCCAAATGAATCTTAATGTTTGAACAAAATGAGTGGAACAGCGGTAAAGCTGTGGTAATGTAAACAATGTATAAAATAACAAGAAGTAATACAGCTTTGCAGAACACAGTTGAGGAAAACAGGACGTTACGACGACTAGCATTCATCAGCAAACAACTACACAAAATGCAACATATAAACACATGGAAGACACTTAAGGCTTAATAACCTAATGAGAATAATTGAAAGATGGAAAACATGAGAATAATGAAAAGACAATTTCGACTGTCTACGTTTATATTTCTAATCAGTTTACGGTGTTCATCTGCTTCTTGTAGGACTTGCTCAATAGTTGTTCTGTTTGTCGATAGTTTTCTTTGTATTTTCCTCAGAAACCACATTTCCACTGCCATTAGATTTATTTATTTTTTCAATTTGTCTGCTCATTGTTCACATCTTGCAATGGGCATTATTAAATTATTGGTCCCCCTCTGCCGTGTGTCCACCTTGTCGAGGTAGAGGGGCTTGTGTGTTCCAATGACCCCAAGAGCTATGCCGACGGTAGCACAGCTACTGGTAGGGTCACCCATGTCGGACAGGTCAAGGGAGAGGGACCAGACCAAGTGACACACAAACCTGCTGCCTTGTAGGTAGACTGGGGACAGTCAAAGGCTAGGGAAAGCACCCCGAACAAATGCTTGTCGAAATCGGATGCACTGAGCCACAGGCTTGACAAAGCAGTGCAACGTAACTTAATTCATGATGTCACAAATTAAAATTAATCGTTATGGTGCTAATCCCGTGAAGTCCTATCAGGCGGTGATAGTGCCGGGCCCCCTGCCTCGAGGGGGTCCACCCATGACTACTGGTGGTCACCTTCCCCTGTGCTGTGGAGTCAAGGCACAGAGGAGTAGGTTAAGAGCTATTGACCAAACACCCCGGACACTCAACATACTACAGTGGAATGCCGAAGGAGTATATAACAAGTTAGTCTCCCTAACACAGCGTCTTCATAAAGATAGGATAGATGTGGCATGCATTCAAGAGACACACCTCAACGTCAATCGCAAATTTTCAGTCAAGGGATATCAGACCACACGTTTCGACCGCAAAGGACACAAAGGAGGAGTTCTAATACTTACACGAAATACAATACCTTGCAGCGAAGTATCTGTGATCTCTGACAACCAAACGGAAATTATAGGTGTTGATATAATGATAAAGGACGTGAAAATAAGAATTTACAATCTGTATAGTCCGGCAGATAAGGATCTTACACTCTCAAACATGAAAATAACTGACACAAATTGCATTGTTGTCGGAGACTTTAATAGCCGTTCAGAAAGATGGGGATACCCAGATACTGACAAAAGAGGAGATGAAGTGGAGGACTGGGAAATAGACTCAAATCTCCATCTACTCAACAAAGCGGATGACACACCGAGCTTCTACTCCAGAAGATGGATTACCACTTCTACTCCAGACTTAGCTTTCTGCACAGGAGACATCCTCCACAAAATCGATCGCCATGTGCTTGACCAATTGGCAGGTAGTGACCACAGACCAATCAAGCTTGTAGTGAATATGGAGTATGTTCCACAGGAGCAAAAGCCTTTGCCCCGCTGGAATTACAAACGAGCAGATTGTGACAGATTTGCCATACTAACAGACAAATATTGTGAAAACATAAATACACGATATGGCAACATGAAGCAAATGGTGGAAAGTCTAAACAGAGCAATAATACAGGCAGCCACTGAGTCTATTCCAAGAGGAGCGAGGAAAAATTACAAACCATACTGGACTGAAGAACTACAAATTTTGGAGGACAAAGTTGAAGATGCCAGGAAGACCGCAGAGAGAGAACAAACAACTGAAGCGAACATCCCTCTCAAAACCATCTCAGCAACATATAAAAGAACAGTAAATCAAACAACAAGAGATTGTTGGAGGGAAAAAAACAGAAAACCTGAATTTTGACAGGGATGGAAACAAACTATTGAAACTAGTGAAAGCCATGAACAATGAAGGACCTAGAAACAAACAAATAACAATTAAACAAGGAAATGCCTTGCTTACAAGAAAAAAGGCTGCAAATGCACTAATGGAACACTATGCCAGTGCAAACCACATTGATATTACAACCGAACAGAAGAAAGCAATCAAAGATAAACAGATACATCATAGTAATACAGAGACAGCAGCAGATTATATGATGGCAAATCTAACAATGGAAGAAATGAAACAGGCTATGAATACCCTAAAAAAGAAGAAATCACCAGGAAAGGATGGAATCACAAATGAAATGCTAATAGGACTAGGCACTAAGGCAAAAAGGAAATTACTAGCAGTCCTAAATTACAGCTGGAAGAGGGGAATAGTCCCACAGGCATGGAAGGAAGCTATACTAATACCAGTCCCAAAGAAAGGAAAAGAACTGGAAGAACCAAATGGCTATCGACCTATCAGTCTACTTAGCTATGTAGGAAAATTAATGGAACGCATTGTCAATGGCAGGCTAACATGGCATCTGGAAGAAAACAAACTCTTAACACCACACCAAGCAGGATTCAGAAAGTACAGATCCACTGAAGATCAAATAACCTATATAGCTCAGGAAATAGAGGATGCCTTCCAAGAGAAAAAGCACACACTAGCGGTCTGGATAGATTTAGAAAAAGCATTTGATAAAGTATGGAAGGAAGGACTAAACGTAAAACTGCACAAAATGCATGTTTGTGGGAAAATGTACAAATGGATCAGCCACTACCTTGAGAACAGAACTGCCAGGACAAAAGTACAAGGACAAACCAGCAAAATGATACTGTTGGAGCAATGTGTCCCCCAAGGAGGAGTTCTTTCACCAACATTATTCCTAGCATATATAAACGACATCACGGAAAATTTTCCAGCCAGAGTACACACATCATCCTTTGCAGATGACCTAGCCATATGGACATCTGAAGAATATATTAGTACAGCTAACAGCAGAATACAGCAAGCCCTTTTAGCGCTAGAGGACTGGTCAAAATCATGGCTAGTGAAGATAAGTGAGGAGAAAACAACATGCACAGTGTTCTCCCTCTCAAATAAAACTCAGCAACCTAAGCTGGTATTAAATGGAAAAATATTGCGCCATGAAGAAAATCTAAACTATCTAGGAGTCACCTTTGATCGTCGCCTGACATGGAAAACACAGGTTGAGAAAAATCGAACAAGAGCAAGGCAAAGAATGGCAATCATGAAAAAGCTTGCTGATACAACGTGGGGAGCAGATGTGAAAGTTCTCAAGAAGTTAAAAGCGGAGGTAGAGGCTTTGAAAACTGCAGCAGAAATGCTCTTGATGGAGGAAAATAAAGAGAAGCAAATAGCTATCTTCACAGATGCAAAGTCAGCTGTCTCAATACTGAAGAGCAATAACAGCACAGAAATAGCTGACCTAAGAGCAGCACTCCATGGTCTATGCCAGAAATCCAAAAAAGTTGTAATACAGTGGATCCCATCACATTGCAGTATACCTGGAAATGAAGAGGCTGACAGACTGGCAAAAGAGGGCGGACGACTACAACAGCCTAAAATAGACATAACCTATAATGAGGCAAAGAGGTTGATACAAAGCACCTATAGAACCAAATGGGAATCAGAGCATCCAGGCCACCAGAAGGATGATGCATATTACAAACTCGACCGGAGAGAACAAGTAGCAATCTTCAGACTCCGCACAGGACATAACAGGCTGAAATACCACTTGTTCAATAAACTAAAGATAGGAGATACCGATGAATGTAATTGTCGAACTGGAAAAATGACAGCAAAACATTTGCTGCATGATTGCCCAACGTATGCAGAACAGAGAAAGATATTTTGGCCCACACCTGCTTCATTTGAGGACAAGCTCTATGGAGATATCAACAAGCTCAAGTTGACCGCAGCTTACTTTAACTACATACAGGTTGACATTTAAAGGTGCATGAAGACCCAGAGGCATGAAATGGAATATTGCTTGGATAGCAAATCCATTATGTGGAAAGTCCAAATCGAAAGCTCGCTGCGTGGGCTTCATAAAAGGTGGAAAAGTGTCCTAGTGGCACGAAATGGAATATTGCTTGGATAGCAAATCCATTACGTGGAAAGTCCGAATCAAAAGCCCATTGTGTGGGCTTCATAAAAGGTGGAAAAGTGTCCTAGTGGCATGAAATGGAATATTGCTTGGATAGCAAATCCATTACGTGGAAAGTCTGAATCAAAAGCCCACTGTGTGGGCTTCATAAAAGGTGGAAAAGTGTCCTAGTGGCACGAAATGGAATATTGCTTGGATAGCAAATCCATTACATGGAAAGTCCGAATCGAAAGCTCACTGTGTGGATGTCATCTGCAGACTGCATACTTCTGGTTTCCGGAAGAACAGCCTATGGTGAACGGAAGGCCCAATATACGGAAGTGAGGCTAAGCAGCCATGTGCAGGACGTGACGATTCCTTGGGTGAGCCCAGTACCAGAGCGCTATGTATCGGCTCTGCAAGTATGGAAGCCTCCTTGGATGGCGGGGAATGCCCATGGTCTGCCCCTGCCTTCCCTTGAGGGCTGACCAGGATCTTTGGCTGTTCTATATGGGCCAGCTGGGATGGGGGATAACACCACAACAGTGAGAGTCAAACGTCCTAAGAAACCCCCGGGAAGGTTAACCCGGTCAACAAATGCCCGCAAAAGTCGGATGTGTCGGCCTAACGGCGCAAGAACGCAGCTCTGCTGCAAACAGGCACAACGCAATCACATCCGGAAAAAAAACTCCGGATGATCGCAGAAGAAGAAGAAGATGCCATGTTAGCCTGCCATTGATAATGCGTTCCATTAATTTTCCTACACAGCTAAGTAGACTGATAGGTCGATAGCCATTTGGTTCTTCCAGGTCTTTTCCTTTCTTTGGGACTGGTATTAGTATAGCTTCCTTCCATGCCTGTGGGACGATTCCTCTCTTCCAGCTGTTATTTAGGACTGCAAGTAGTTTCTTCTTTGCCTTGGTGCCTAGTCCTATTAGCATTTCATTTGTGATTCCATCCTTTCCTGGTGATTTCTTCTTTTTTAGGGTATTCATTGCCTGTTCCATTTCTTCCATTGTTAGATTTGCCATCATATATTCTGCTGCTGTCTCTGTATTTCTATGATGTATCTGTTTGTCTTTGATTGCTTTCTTCTGTTCGGTTGTAATATCAATGTGGTTTGCATTTGCATTGTGTTCCATTAGTGCATTTGCAGCCTTTTTTCCTGTAAGCAAGGCATTTCTTTGTTTAATTGTTATTTGTTTGTTTCTAGGTCCTTCATTGTTCATGGCTTTCACTAGTTTCCATAGTTTGTTTCCATCACTGTCAAAATTCAGGTTTTCTGTTTTTTCCCTCCAACAATCTCTTGTTGTTTGATTTACTGTTCTTTTATATTTTGCTGAGATGGCTTTGAGAGAGATATTCGCTTCAATTGTTTGTTCTCTCTCTGCTGTCTTCCTGGCATCTTCAACTTTGTCCTCCAAACTTTGTAGTTCTTCAGTCCAGTATGGTTTGTAATTTTTCCTCGCTCCTCTAGGAATGGACTCAGTGGCTGCCTGTATTATCGCTCTGTTTAGACTTTCCACCATTTGCTTTATGTTGCCATATCGTGTATTTATATTTTCACAATATTTTTCTGTTAGTATGCCAAATCTGTCCCAATCTGCT
Source organism: Cepaea hortensis (assembly GCA_963921405.1). Taxonomy (NCBI): domain Eukaryota; kingdom Metazoa; phylum Mollusca; class Gastropoda; order Stylommatophora; family Helicidae; genus Cepaea; species Cepaea hortensis. The sequence goes on from OY992876.1 coordinate 423,637,884, forward strand.
CGTTTGTAATTCCATAGGGGCAAGGGCTTTTGCTCCTGTGGAACATACTTCATATTCATTACAAGCTTGATTGGTCTGTGGTCACTACCTGCTAATTGGTCCAGCACATGGCGATCGATTTTGTGGAGGATGTCTCCTGTGCAGAAAGCTAAGTCTGGAGTAGAAGTGGTAAGCCATCTTCTGGAGTAGAAGCTCGGTGTGTCATCCGCTTTGTTGTGTAGATGGAGATTTGAGTCTATTTCCCAGTCCTCCAATTCATCTCCTCTTTTGTCAGTATCTGGGTATCCCCATCTTTCTGAACGGCTATTAAAGTCTCCGACAATAATGCAGTTTGTGTCAGTTATTTTCATGTTTGAGAGTGTAAGGTCCTTATCTGCTGGGCTATACAGATTGTAGATTCTTATATTCACGTCCTTTATAACTATATCAACACCTATAATTTCCGTTTGGTTGTCAGAGATCACAGATACTTCGCTGCAAGGTATTGTATTTCGTGTAAGTATTAGAACTCCTCCTTTGTGTCCTTCGCGGTCGAAACGTGTGGCCTGATATCCTCTGACTGAGAATTTGTGATTGGCGTTGAGGTGTGTCTCTTGAATGCATGCCACATCTATTCTATCTTTATGAAGACGCTGTGTTAGGGAGTCTTTCTTCTTGTAAACTCCTTCGACATTCCACTGTAGTATGTTGAGTGTCCGGGGTATTTGGTCAATAGCTCTTAACCTACTCCTCTGTGCCTTGACTCCACAGCACAGGGGAAGGTGACCACCAGTAGTCATGGGTGGACCCCCTCGAGGCAGGGGGCCCGGCACTATCGCCGCCTGATGGGACTTCACGGGATTAGCACCATAACGATTAATTTTGATTTGTGACATCATGAATTAAGTAACGTTGCACTGCTTTGTCAAGCCTGTGGCTCAGTACATCCGATTTCGACAAGCATTTATTTGGGATGCTTTCCCTAGCCTTTGACTGTCCCCAGTCTACCTACAAGGCAGCAGGTTTGTGTGTCTCTTCGTCTGGTCCCTCTCCCTTGACCTGTCCGACATGGGTGGCCCTACCAGTAGCTGTGCTACCGTCGGCATAGCTCTTGGGGTCATTGGGACGCACAAGCCCCTCTACCTCGTCACGGTGGACACACAGCAGAGGGGAGTCAAGGTTTTCAATGGTGCACTTCTTTTGATCACTGGACCACAGGCTTTCTTTATTCCTTCATACATGCTTCTTGCGTTTCCCTTATCACTTGCGATTTGAATGGACTCACATAACTTGATCCAATAATCATTTGCACACTGCCTGTCAGCCTTTTGCACATCCTTCCTAGCTTGCCTTAGCTCACTCAGAGTGTTATGCGTTGGTCTTTCCTTGTTTCCTAAGAGAGCTTTCTTCTTCTTATCAATCAAGGGCTGCAGAGTCTCTCTGTTTGCCGCAAACCAGTCCTGCCTCTTATGATCCACAGTGCCATAAACCCTTACGGCAGTTTTATAAACAGTTTCCTTAAGTTGACCCCACTTTTCATTTACTGTACAATTTTCTGGTGTATCAGTGAAAGCGTCTTCAAGTTGCTGTTGAAACTGAAAGCACTTTTCAGGATCGTGCGTGTTAATAATATAAATCCTGGGGCTAGATTTGTGTTTAGCTGTGTAGATTCTCTTTGGTCTCAGTCTAACCCTTGCAACAACCAAAGAATGATCCGTATCACAGTCAGCACTGTGGTAACTTCGAGTCAATGATATATGGTTCAGATGTTGTCTCCGTGTGATGATGAAGTCCAGCTGGTGCCAATGGCCTGATCTTGGATGTTTCCATGTGATCTTATGCATCTCTTTTGTTTTAAAAAAGGAGTTTGTAATACATAGGTCATTACTGGTGCAATGCTCCAGCAGCCTTTGCCCATTTTCATTCATGCGACCGATGTTGTATTTCCAAGGCACACTGGCCATGAACTCGAGTCCTTGCCCACACGAGCATTGAAATCACCGAGCATATAAATGTAGTCAGATTTTGGAACTGCCTTGATCACGGAGCGCGCGCGCGCGCACACACACACACACATACACACACACACATTCGGGTGTTTCAGTACATATTTAATATCAACTATAATATCAAACTATCACTCATACCAGATGCATAACATATAACATCACAACAGAAATGATTGAAGCTTTAGATCAGTGGTTCTCAACAGGTGGGGAAATTTTAGGGTTTCCAGGGGGGGGGGGGGATGAAGACCATTTCAAGATCGCGTTAATACAAGAACCGATTACTTGATATTGTTTTTCCCTTCATACTTTACAGTTATGTACGTCTCATCCTTCTAAAATTCATTTTATAAAGTAAGTAGACCCACAAATCATGTTTTATGTGGATGTCTAGACTTGTTTTAGTATATGCTATTAAATTTACCTTCCATTTTGTACGTATACTGTGTAGGGGTGGGGGGATTTTTAGATAGGAAATATGAAAGGGGGGAATGACGTTCTGAAAATACGGTGAAGGGGGGCACGGGCCAAATTTTTGATAGGAGATGGGGGTGGGGGATGATGTTCTGAAAATATGGTGAAGGGGGGCATGGGCCAAAAAAGGCTGAGAACCACTGCTTTAGATGAAAACAATATTTAAATTTCAAATCCCGAAACAACCACATAATCAAGAATATGGAATAGATCAAGTCACCAAGCTGCTTAATACATTATATGATACCTTCCTAATTATGTTATTCTATATTCATTGCAATCCCAAAGAAATCAGGATCCTTGGAATGTGATCAACATAGAACCATTAGTATAATGAGCCACGTCACGAAAATTTTGCTACGAATTATCATGCAAAGAGTGAGGAAGAAAATGCAACTTGAAATAGGGGAAGAACAATGTGGGTTTGTAGAAGGAAAGGGTACAGTAAATGCTGTGTATATGCTGCGATCAGTTATTGAACGTTCTATAGAAGTAAACAAAGATGCACATCTTTGCTTTATTGACTACACAAAGACGTTCGATAGAGTAAGACAAATCAACATAGTAGATATGCTTGCAGATCTACAAATTGATGGGAAAGACATTAGACTTATAAAAAATATATATTGGAAACAACAAGCTGTCATAGGGATTGATAATGAAGTGGGACAATATCAGCCTATTAAGAGAGGTGTTAGGCAGGGATGTGCAATGTCTCCAGGTCTTTTTTTCTCCTGTAGAGTGAAAACATTTTCAGAAATGTAGAAGATATAAATGGAATCAGCATTGGAGGAAGAAACATCAATAACGTTAGATATGCAGGTGATACAGTATTGATGCAGACAATGAGCAGTATCTGCAACAATTAGTAGATGGGGTTGTTGCACACCGTGAACAACTGGGGTTAGAATTAAATTGCCCCGGGAAGGTTAACCCGGTCAACAAATGCCAACAGAAGTCGGATGTGTCGGCCTAACGACGCAAGAACGCAGTTCTGCTGTAAACACGCACAACGCTATCACGTCCGAAAAAAAAAAAAAAACTCCGGATGAACGCAGAAGAAGAAGAAGAAGAAGAAGAAGAAGAAGAAGAAGAAGAAGAAGAAGAAGAAGAAGAAGAAGAAGAAGAAGAAGAAGAATTAAATTCTAAAAAGACACAGATTATGGTCGTCACTAAGAAGAACGAAATACCACAATGTAATATACAAGTAAATGGGAATACTCTTCAACAAGTGAATCGGTACAATTATCTCAGAACGGCCATAACATCAGATGGGAGATGCCTTGAAGAGATTAGAACAAGAATCGCCTTGGCGAAAGTAGCCTTTAACAAGATGAAAAACATACTGACCAATAAAAAGATTTCAATTGAAACGAGAAAAAGAATGGTGAGGTGCTACATAGAGCCTGTTCTTTTGTATGAATGTGAAACTTTGGCAATGAGCAGTCAAGCTGGAAACACATCTGATGGCTGCAGAAATGTAGTTTCTGAGGAGAATGCAAAGAATGCCATGGACAGACAGAAAAACCAATGACCAAGTACTACAGGAGACAAATGAAAATCGTAAATTGATTAGAGAAATTAGACGCAGTCAAAATTTTTTGGACATATTTGAGAAGAAATGAATTAGAGAACTTTGTGACAACTGGCAAGATCGAAGGGAAGAGACCAAGGGGAAGACCGAGAAGTAAATACATGGATGGCTTGGCCACATGGCATGGTCGAGACAGGAACACTGAGCTGATCCACGACTCTAGTGATCGAGTGAAATGGCGAGTCATGACCGCCCACGTTTTCCGGCATGGATTTATATATATCTCACACACACATTTAGGTGTTTCAGTATAGGCGGTAGTTGATATTTAATGTATATAGCTGCTATAGTTATAATATATGACCGCACTTGGATTTTAACATCCGATTTGGATTTCCAAGGGAGAGAACTAACAGAAACAAGCATTAAGCAACGGACCGGAAGTACACCATTTTTAACTTCTGCGTACCGCGCGCTAAAACCGGTTCATTCTGCCTCAACTATTTTTATCATAGTGTCAGAGGAACGTAAAACGTAAGTCTTGTTCACAATCCATCCTCAATCTCAAGAATCCGTCATCTTATCGTCTCTAAACATACACAGTACGCCTTGGTATCGTTTGTAAATATTAGAATATATAGTATTATATGCATTGGATTTTGTTCGGTTTAGGTTTTGTTGAAAATTATCACGTTATCCATTTATCGATAAGTCTTTGTTTTAACTTTGAAGAGATCAAGTTGGCAGTGAAAATTCAATCATATTTTGTAGTATTTTAAACTGATTGTATACTATATATGTAAAGATGTTAGCTGTTAAGCCGACAAAGCTTGTATAGACAATTATTTGCTATTCTTTATGTACTTTCAAATGTCTAAATCCATAGAGTGTGTCTGTGGTATAAAAACCAGCGAGTGGAATTTTTCATATACTGCATTGCAGTTATAAATATACTCTTTTCTAGTATTCATGAGTGAATCACGTTTCTTTCTGCGTCACTTTATAAGTATGTAAGAAGTATATTTAGAGTCGCGCCTGTTGAATAGTGGACATTACACTAATTGACATGTGTTTAACTCCCCACAAATTGTAATCTGAGTCAATCTCTCTCACATGTCGAAATTCCGCGTATCATACACAACTTCCTTCTTAGCTCTTGTTTAATTACGTACGTTGATCGTCTTGTTGTCCACAGCCTCCTGTCTGCCGTGCTGCCAAATCACATTTACAGATGTACCATTGTACCTCCATGGCACAATGTCAAACTGTCTAGTCTTTCACTTTGTCCATTGTAACATTTTCCAGTTTTATCATAGCATGTAGATTTGACTACTTAATTTAATTATGATAGTCCAAAACATGTGGATTGTCTACTTAATTATCATAGTGATAGTACATAGAATGTGGATTGTCTACTTAATTATCATAGTCCATTGAATGTGGATTGTCTAATTTAAAAGTATGATAGTCCAAAGCATGTGGATTGTTTACTTAATTATCATAGTGATAGTACATAGAATGTGGATTGTCTACTTAATTATCATAGTCCATTGAATGTGGATTGTCTAATTTAAGTATGATAGTCCAAAGCATGTGGATTGTCTACTTTATTATAATCCACAGAATGTGGATTGTCTAATTTAAAAGTATGGTAGTCCAAAGCATGTGGATTGTTTACTTAATTATAGTACATATAATGTGGATTGTCTACTTAATTATCATAGTCCATTGAATGTGGATTGTCTAATTTAAGTATGATAGTCCAAATAATGTGGATTGACTACTTAATTTTGATTGTCCAAAGAGTGGATTGACTACTTAATTTTGATTTGTCCAAAGTCTGGATTGTCTACTTTTGATAGTCCAAAGAATTTGGATTGTCTACTTAATTTAATGATAATCCAATCATGTGGATTGACAATTTATGATGGTATTCATCTCTCTTTGTGGGTAGGTTTATGTCCATGGGCATTCCCAAAATACATAGGTGTACATCTTTGCCATCTTAATCATACTTTTTCACTGTTCACTTCTTTTTTGTTCTTCTCACTTACATCGACAAATATACAAGTTAGTTGCATAACAATTAAACAGTTCTTATGGACATACTAGTGATTTTAAAAGTCATTTACTATGATTATAATGAAATGTTTCATTGTATCCCGTCTGCATTCATTTTCTGTCCAAGGGATTTTGTTAATCTGGAGTCTTCTGTAGTAAAAATAAACATCTATAATAGCCTGAAACACATTGGGATAGCATATGACTGTCCAAGTATATGACATATCAAGGCACACTCTTTTACCTAGAGAAACGGTGGAAGTTAAAATTTATGGACCACTGAGCCATCTTTAAAAAAACACGTGGATTTTATACTAGAGACAACATTGCACAGTCTTTGTGCCATTGAAATAAAATAAAAATAATGTTTATTTCTGTGAATTTCATGTTATGATTAGTACACAAGTTACGCCAATCACAGTAAATATGTTTTCTTCTACCTTGGTATGTCTGCCATGTGGTGAAGGGGTTATAGAATGGAATTTTTAATATCCTGTTTCCCGGGAAGGTTAACCCGGTCAACAGATGCCTGAAGAAGTTGGATGTCGGCCTAATGGCGCAAGAACACAGCTCTGCTGTAAACAGGCACAACACAATCACGTCCGGAAAAAAAAACTCCGTATGAACGCAGAAGAAGAAGATATCCTGGTATAAACTGAGGACGATATTGAAACGGACAGCTTTGCACTGGTTTCCATACAATGGTATGAGTGCCTGTTTTTAAGAAAGCAATGGCAACTACAGAATGTAGAAATAACAAACAGCCAAAGAATGCTGGGATTAACGTCCTCTAAAGTAAAGGATATTCAATTAACTTTTTTGTAGAATGGGTGAGCAGATAGAACAAAAAAAATATTAAGGTAAATATTATAAAGATGATCTTTGTTATGGAATCAGACTGAAATGGTGTATGTTTGTTTCTTCAACAGCTAACACAATGGCACAGATGGATGATATGCCCACATTCAAGGTAAGCCGTGTTGCTTAACTAATTTTCAAGACATAATTTTCTATTTCAGCAATATGGCACCTGATGATGATGTCCAGGGGAGGACGATTCTAACAAAATAATTCGGGATCCAGCCATTCTTTGTCAGAAGCCAGCAAATGTTTTCACAAAGATGAGCCATGAAAATCTTTGGACTCGTTTAAATTTCAGGGGCTATGTGAAAAATGTCCAGGTGCCATGGCAGCCAAGCTCCCTTTCCCTGATAATGCCCTTTGTGTGTTTATACGTGAGGTTGAACATAGCCAGATGCTTCTGTAGGCTGCTTAAGCATCATCAAAATTTACCATGCCAATCAGCGTTGGCGGTCATGTTTCGCCATCTCACACGGTCACTAGTGTTCTTGTCTCGACATTGGCATGTGGCCAAGCCATCCAGGTATTTATACTTCTCTGCCTTCCCCTTGTTCTCTTCCCCTCGATCTTGCCAGTTGTCACCAAGTTTTTCCAATTCATTTCTTATAACATGTCCAAAACATTTTGACTGTCCACGTCTAGTTTCTCTAATCAGTTTACGGTTTTCGTTTCTTGTAAGACTTGGTGGCTACTTAAGCATGTAGTATAAATGAATGACTACTGATGATTGTGTGAAATGTGATCAAACATGTTTATCAGAATGGTACTTGGTTTTGACGATAATCTCATCTCATCTTGTACCTTGTGGTGTCGAGGTAAAGCATAAACAGTGAGTGTCCATTCATGGGCTTCATATATGCTGTTTTCTGCTGAAATCTAGCACTGCTATAACCCCCAGATTAGTCCTGAATTCATCATTTCTGATTTTCTCTCTTTTTGACACATTGAGCATTCTTATCAGAAATCCTTGTTTCTGTTGTTGTAATTTGTCTTTTACTGTCATTGTCCAGGTTTGACATTGATAGCATGGACAGAGTGCAGAGTGCTCTGATACAGAGTGCTATCTTAGTATCTACTGATACGTGTTTGTTCTTTAGTATTGGTGCCATTCATATAATGATAAATGAGCATGTTACGTCTTCACCTCAACAGATTCTAAACGTAGCGTACAAACTATGATTTTTTGTTTGTTTGTAAAGAATCACTTTCATTGCATATTGTCCTGTTTGTAATATCTTCTCTAACCATTGCTTTCTTTTTTATTGCAGTTGGTGTTGGTTGGCGATGGTGGTGTTGGTAAAACGACATTTGTCAAACGTCACAAAACTGGAGAATTTGAGAAGAAATATGTTGGTGAGTAATACTTAACCCCTTCATTAATACAACTAATGTTTGTACCATTCTCACATGCCAGTTTGTCACTATCTTGGAATTGACAAATATTACCACACGAGTTGATACACGCTGTTGATTGTCAGATGTAGTAAAGTATGATCAGAAGCACACTTGATCCAAGACAGTCAGTTCATGGTGGCCTGTAAAAGTTGTACTTTCAAAATATTATCGATATTCACACCATTTGCAGGACTCGGTTTCTGATCACTCTGAATATGGTCAGGTCAAAACAGTGATGGGTGTTTTGGGATGTTGGTGGAAGCTGATGGCCTGTACAGTGATGGGTGTTTTGGGATGTTAATGGGAGCTGATGGCCTGTACAGTGATGGGTGTTTTGGGATGTTGGTGGGAGCTGATGGATGTTGGTGGGAGCTGATGGCCTGTACAGTGATGGGTGTTTTGGGATGTTGGTGGGAGCTGATGGCCTGTACAGTGATGGGTGTTTTGGGATGTTGATGGGAGCTGATGGCCTGTACAGTGATGGGTGTTTTGGGATGTTGATGGGAGCTGATGGCCTGTACAGTGATGGGTGTTTTGGGATGTTGATGGGAGCTGATGGCCTGTACAGTGATGGGTGTTTTGGGATGTTGGTGGGAGCTGATGGATGTTGGTGGGAGCTGATGGCCTGTACAGTGATGGGTGTTTTGGGATGTTGGTGGGAGCTGATGGCCTGTACAGTGATGGGTGTTTTGGGATGTTGATGGGAGCTGATGGCCTGTACAGTGATGGGTGTTTTGGGATGTTGGTGGGAGCTGATGGCCTGTACAGTGATGGATGTCTGGGAGCTGATGGCCTGTACAGTGATGGGTGTTTTGGGATGTTGATGGGAGCTGATGGCCTGTACAGTGATGGGTGTTTTGGGATGTTGATGGGAGCTGATGGCCTGTACAGTGATGGGTGTTTTGGGATGTTGATGGGAGCTGATGGCCTGTACAGTGATGGGTGTTTTGGGATGTTGGTGGAAGCTGATGGCCTGTACAGTGATGGGTGTTTTGGGATGTTGATGGGAGCTGATGGCCTGTACAGTGATGGGTGTTTTGGGATGTTGATGGGAGCTGATGGCCTGTACAGTGATGGGTGTTTTGGGATGTTGGTGGGAGCTGATGGCCTGTACAGTGATGGGTGTTTTGGGATGTTGATGGGAGCTGATGGCCTGTACAGTGATGGATGTTTTGGGATGTTGGTGGGAGCTGATGGCCTGTACAGTGATGGATGTCTGGGAGCTGATGGCCTGTACAGTGATGGGTGTTTTGGGATGTTGGTGGGAGCTGATGGCCTGTACAGTGATGGATGTCTGGGAGCTGATGGCCTGTACAGTGATGGGTGTTTTGGGATGTTGATGGGAGCTGATGGCCTGTACAGTGATGGGTGTTTTGGGATGTTGATGGGAGCTGATGGCCTGTACAGTGATGAGTGTTTTGGGATGTTGATGGGAGCTGATGGCCTGTACAGTGATGGATGTCTGGGATGTTGATGGGAGCTGATGGCCTGTACAGTGATGGATGTCTGGGATGTTGGTGGGAGCTGATGGCCTGTACAGTGATGGATGTCTGGGATGTTGATGGGAGCTGATGGCCTGTACAGTGATGGATGTCTGGGATGTTGATGGGAGCTGATGGCCTGTACAGTGATGGATGTCTGGGATGTTGGTGGGAGCTGATGGCCTGTACAGTGATGGATGTCTGGGATGTTGATGGGAGCTGATGGCCTGTACAGTGATGGATGTCTGGGATGTTGGTGGGAGCTGATGGCCTGTACAGTGATGGGTGTTTTGGGATGTTGGTGGGAGCTGATGGCCTGTACAGTGATGGGTGTTTTGGGATGTTGGTGGGAGCTGATGGCCTGTACAGTGATGGATGTCTGGGAGCTGATGGCCTGTACAGTGATGGGTGTTTTGGGATGTTGGTGGGAGCTGATGGCCTGTACAGTGATGGATGTCTGGGAGCTGATGGCCTGTACAGTGATGGGTGTTTTGGGATGTTGATGGGAGCTGATGGCCTGTACAGTGATGGGTGTTTTGGGATGTTGATGGGAGCTGATGGCCTGTACAGTGATGGGTGTTTTGGGATGTTGATGGGAGCTGATGGCCTGTACAGTGATGGATGTCTGGGATGTTGATGGGAGCTGATGGCCTGTACAGTGATGGATGTCTGGGATGTTGGTGGGAGCTGATGGCCTGTACAGTGATGGATGTCTGGGATGTTGATGGGAGCTGATGGCCTGTACAGTGATGGATGTCTGGGATGTTGATGGGAGCTGATGGCCTGTACAGTGATGGATGTCTGGGATGTTGGTGGGAGCTGATGGCCTGTACAGTGATGGATGTCTGGGATGTTGATGGGAGCTGATGGCCTGTACAGTGATGGATGTCTGGGATGTTGGTGGGAGCTGATGGCCTGTACAGTGATGGGTGTTTTGGGATGTTGGTGGGAGCTGATGGCCTGTACAGTGATGGGTGTTTTGGGATGTTGATGGGAGCTGATGGCCTGTACAGTGATGGGTGTTTTGGGATGTTGATGGGAGCTGATGGCCTGTACAGTGATGGGTGTTTTGGGATGTTGGTGGGAGCTGATGGCCTGTACAGTGATGGGTGTTTTGGGATGTTGGTGGGAGCTGATGGCCTGTACAGTGATGGGTGTTTTGGGATGTTGATGGGAACTGATGGCCTGTACAGTGATGGGTGTTTTGGGATGTTGGTGGAAGCTGATGGCATGTACAGTGATGGATGTCTGGGATGTTGTTGGAAGCTGATGGCCTGTACAGTGATGGGTGTTTTGGGATGTTGGTGGGAGCTGATGGCCTGTACAGTGATGTGTTGATGGGAGCTGAGGTAACAGGGATTAGTGTGTTTGCCTATGAAGACATTGGAGGGTAAAATCCTCAGAAGGGGAGGATGATTTTCCTGACCAGTGCAGCTTTGATCGAACCAGCTTCTTAAAAACTGGACAATTTTCTGGGAACAAGACGACGAGAAAGCTGACTGCCATATCGTAGGTGTGTTTGTGTTCCCAGTTAACCCTTTACAGGGCATACGCATGTCCGTTTTCTAGCCCTGAACGGGCAAGATTTTTTCAGGTTCTTTAAAGTTTCGGGTCGCGTTAGTAAAAACATCACAAATAAGGTGTTAGTCAACCGATTTTAGTTAAATAAACAACACAATGAAGGGAAAAGCATGCAGAATATGTTACTCACGTGATTGTTGTCGGTAATCCATAAATGAACACAAATATTTACGAAATACGGCATGTTGCTTGTGATTTTCCGCCATCTATACGGCAATTTACAAACACATTTTCAGAATCATAATCACTTTATTTAAAGTCCGACTCAGACTGCTAATGCAAAGTAACGCTTTGCACTGATATCTAGCTCCGATTAATAGTCAACTTCGTGCCCTTTAATGTCATTTAAATTGAACAGAGCGAAATCTCGGCTATCACTTGAAGAATCGCCGACATCCGTTTTGAAAAACAGCGTAAAAATCCCGAAAACTATCAAAAATTGTCCGTAAAAGTCCGTTCAAATTCATACTATCGCGTTTACAAATGGCGGCCACGTTGTCAAGCTGTCGGCGAAAGCGAAAGTAGCGGTCGGAAGTGTCGGAAAGCCGAGAGATCGCGATTTTACAATGCATAATAGTATCGGCCGGAGTCGGCCGTTACGATCGTTTTATGACATCGGCCGGAATTAGCCGCTATGACCTGTAAAGGGTTAATGCTCATGCATGTCGTGATAGTAACGGACTCACAAAGTATGATGAGAAAGCTGAAGGTGCTCATGCTTCAGGCAGAGTGGCAGGCTTCCATTCTGCAACACACAAAAACGTAGTATATGTTGGATTCTCTCCCCAGTGGGAAACTTGCAGACAGATTGGCACCATTTGGTTGGGCATTAGTCCTTGGCAAGGCAGATGTGGTCAGGGCCATTTGGGATCGTGTGTATAGTGGAGAATATAGAGGTCGTGGCCTGGAGAGAATAGTGCTGCATGGAGTGGCTGGATGATCTGGTCAACACTCATTACCCTAATGAAAGGCCAGACGACACATGGGGATGTCCTGCATTCTTTGGTATTGGTTCTTGACACAACTACTAACAAGGGGCACTGGTCAGCCCAGCCTCATTAAAGTTTTGATACCAATTTAACTTTTCTGGAAAGGTGATTTGACAAGGAGGGAACTGGCCAACTTGACATCAAATATCATGATCTAGAATACATGCAGGCCAAACTAGACATCCGAATGTAATATCTGGTATGGAATTATGTTTACATTAATAGACAGTGATGGCTACTTTACCCAATAGATGTGACTGTAAAGTGTTTTGAATACTGTTAAAAATTGTTGCTCTCAAAAGGTTTCCAATACAGGGAAGCTCCGGTTAACGTCTGGGGTTATGTTCTTGGAAAACGCGACTTTAAGTGAAACGATGTACAGTGAAACACTATTAAATAAAACAGTGTATTATGTAATGTTTATTTTGGTGGCTGTTATTTATTGGCTAAATAGAGGTGAATTGGAGGGCGAGTGGTAGAATTATTGGGACGTAAAGGCATTAAAACCATGACTCGCTCCAAATCTAGCATCAGCACTACTTGTGCTGCTCTCACCTGCTTTCTTAGCTAGATCTTCATAAAGAGACATTGCTTTCTCTTGGATAGCCATCTTGCTCACAGACATATTCCAGATGGCCAGTAGTGCTTCCATGTTCTTCATAAGAGTACTTCTGGTATGAGTGATCTTGGAAGCTCTCAAAAGGGGTTACATTTTTAACACCCTCTTTGATTTTGTCGGCACCTGCACAAATTGTCCTTACTGTGGTTGGGGGTAAACCATGGACTTTACAATATCAAGTCCGATGGCCAGCCTCAAAACGGCATAACACATCTAACTTCACCTCAAGAGTAACACTTTTCCTTTGTTCTTCTTCTGCGTTCACCCGTTTTTTGATGTGATTGCGCTGTGCCTGTTTACAGCAGAACCGCGTTCTTGCGCCGTTAGGCTGACACATCCAACTTCTGCAGGCGTTTGTTGACGGGGTTAACCTTCCCGGTTTTCTTTCTCTTACAACCACACTATCAGCATGTACTGTGCGCTTTGAACTCATAATTATTGGTAATTACACATAAAATCCTGGAAAAACGCACTGCACAAAATGTAAAATGGCGACATTAACACAGCATAGCAACACAGGTGACTAAGCTATGGTGGTACATAGCGACGTACAGTGAATCTATGTTCATTGTGACGACATAGCAGAACGACGGTAACCGAAGCTACGCATAGCGGGCCTTCCTGTAATGTGACTTTTTCTTTTATTTTGGCATTACTTTACGTGTATTGTTATGTTCCTGTTTGATTACAGGCACTGGCAAAGGGGTTGCGAACACAATTCAGTCCTGCACACTGCGTCCGAAACACAGCAGAAACCGATTTGGGTACAGACCACCTTGCGCTAGTTTTCATACATTGGTATTAGTGCCAGTCGTTCAGAAAGCAAGGGCAACTACTGAACATAAACTTGCAAAGGAATCACAAACAGCCATAAAATGCTATGATTAAATGTGACGTACCGTAAAATAAATGCAACTTAACTCTTCTTAACTTTGTTTGCAGCCACACTTGGAGTAGAAGTCCACCCTCTGGTTTTCCACACAAGCCGAGGCGCCATTAAATTCAACGTCTGGGACACAGCTGGCCAGGAGAAGTTTGGTGGTCTGCGTGATGGGTACTACATCCAGGGTGAGGATCTTCTTATCTCTGTAGCCATGTATTGCTCTTATCAAGCCATCAACTGGCCTTCTTTGCATTGGGATGTGTCCACCATTTTATGTCCTGTCTTTATTGTCCTCTCTACATCCTGTCTTCATTTTCCATTTATAGGCTGCTTTCCAATGTCCATCATAACAACATCTCCATTCTCTTATCTCCCCCCCCACCCAAAAAAATGGCAAAAGATAGGATGGATTAAGGGTCTACACCTGATTCATATCTACTGCTTTTTTGTTCTCCTTTGGCATTTGCTGGCTTTGAATTGGTCCACACGTGCTACTGCTAATGCACAGGTCTGATTTTTGCGTGTGGGTTAGTTTTTTGTTTGGACCTATCAGTACACCGGAAGTTAGGAGCAAGCGCACTAGTTTTGTGTGCTGCTTTAACCTCTCCATTGCTACATTACCCTGTCCATTGACTACTTTGTGTCACATCTTCCGTCAGTCTATAGCCTAGTCTTTCATTCTGTCCTGTAATTTCTTCTATTGTCTTTCTTTGTGTAGTTTCTTCTTTCTATACCTTTGCCATTCATTCCTTCCATCTGTAGTTTGTGTAGGTTGTTTAACCTGCATTGCATGTCTTTGTAGCCTCAATACCCCAGACCTCACAGGTGTTTCTTTCTTGCCACGTCCATCTCTTAAATAAGGGCAGCCCAGTTTAGCCATAAACTGATTTTATATGTTGTAAGAATTCAAGTCCTTCACTCAAAAGTTTTTATGTATTCATTAAAATAGGTTCTCTCTTTGCGTTTTACAGGTCAGTGTGCTATCATCATGTTTGACGTTACGTCACGTGTCACATACAAAAATGTGCCCAACTGGCACAGGGATTTGGTTCGAGTCTGCGAAAACATCCCCATTGTTCTCTGCGGCAACAAGGTCGACATTAAGGACAGAAAGGTCAAGGCCAAGACAATTGTCTTTCACAGGAAGAAGAACCTTCAGGTAGGGCTTTTGTCATCATTGTTCATCAGAAAATTGGCAAACTAGACGTAAACTTGCCAAGAAATAGTCGTTCGCGGTTCCTACTTCAGGGTCGCCCCATTATGCTCCACTACCGTGCAGTCACTAGAAAGCAGCCACACATTACTGTCCGTTAGTTCAGTGGCCGGCCGCTGTTTTTCTGAACACACAGTTCACGCCACAAACAACCGTGGAGAGATGTAAAAGCACTCCATGAAATTCACAGCTCATGATGTTGCTCCACGCACATAAGGCAGTAGCACCTATGCACTACCAGTCCAACATGGGGAAAAACCATAGCCACAATCATTAACACTCCAGAGGTCTTAACAGCTCAAGCACCTATCCAAGTTCTGCCAAGAAACGCAAGTAGCCAACAACAACAAAAGTATTTGTCAGTGTTTCTGGGTTCTACAAAGGGAGCAAAGAATAACGCCAGCCTACCATGCATGGCATAAGGGGCTACTAAGGAATGTTTGTGTGGGTTTGGCTAGTCCATCCTGTAGAAATTTATCTACCAGATCCAGCCATCATCTACAGGATGGTTTGGGAATAAGTGGGTAGTGAACCTATGCTTCCTTGGCAGATGAAAGACAGGTTGTTGGAGCTGCTGGGGTATAGAAAGCTTTGTTATCAGATCAGGGGTTTAGTCTCTGTCCCATCGATGTTTGTGTGTGCTCGCTCTTTGAGCTCAAGCGTAGTCCATACACGTAACTTCTAGTTTAGCAATGGGCTGATTTTTGCGTATGGATTAGCTTGCCCTATTACCAGTGTTCCTTGCCATCAAGCGAACTAACCAGCACTAAAAGGGGTCATTTACTTTTCCTAATATTTGTTTTACCTTGCTTTATACTTTTACTTTACATTTTTCACTTTGTAAACTTGACTATACATTTCACTTTACTGTATGCTTTAACTACCTTTCACTTGACCTTATTTCATTTTACTTTACACTATCCACTTTAATTACTTGACTATACTTTTACTTGATACATTTTATTTTTTATTTCTCACTTTGCTTTATACTTCTCACTTTGCTTTATACTTTTCACTTTGCTTTATAATTTTAACTTTATTTTATACATTTTTGTTTTTCACTTCTCACTTTTGCTGTTATATATTTAATAATTTTGTACACTGGATGATCTTTTACATTTAATTATACATTTAATTTTACTATTCACTTTACTGTATACTTTTACTTTATTCTTTTCGAAACTTTGTCTTATAAATTTCACTCTATACTTTTACCTTACTTTATAGGTTTACTATAACATTAGATTAAGCTCACACTTACTTTATGGGTAGGGCTGTAGCGTTTATATATATTTTGCTATATTTGTTTTACTGTGACTTATTTGCAGTACTACGACATCAGTGCTAAGAGCAACTACAACTTTGAGAAACCCTTCCTGTGGCTGGCCCGCAAGTTGGTCGGAGACCCCAACCTGGAGTTTGTGGAGATGCCCGCTCTGATCCCACCAGAAATCCAGATGGATGCTGCTTTGGCCCGCAAGTATGAGGATGAGCTGAAGGTAAGTTCTGCCAGGCCACTTTTGCTGCTTTGTTCAGTATGGATTGTATTGTATATTAGCCATTTGTTTAATATGTATTGGGCATTTTGTGTAAAGTGTATTGGACATAAGTACAGTGCAAACCACTTAAGGCGATCTTGGACAAATGTCTGTTATGAAGATTAGTATTGTATTCATCTCATCTCATCATGTTCCTCTTGTACCTTGCGGTGTCGAGGTGAAGTTTAAACAGCGGGAGAGTGCCCGCTTATGGGCTTCATGTATCGATATTCTCATATTCGCTGCATCCATCGTTTACATGGTCAGTCTCTTCCTCTGTTTCCCTCTGTACATTATTGCTCGTTGTGGTATACTGTTGACTGGTAACCTACTTGCATGGCCAAACCATTTGACTTGCTGCTTTCTAAAAATCTAGTGCAGCTATGCTTTTTCTATTGCTTTTTCTTCTTTAGTTATAGTCAGTACCTCTGTTTTACTTTCTTATGATGTTCCCTACACATTTCATTTAGACTATTCATGTGGTCTTGTAATTCAGCTTCTGATTTTGCTATTAGTGCTTGGTCGTCCGCAAACAGGAGTTCTCTAATGGTTATATTTGCAGATGGTTCTATTGTATTGTATGTTATTAATATATTACTACAAGTGAGTTTGCCTTATCAAATCTGCACTGTGTATATATATTAGGCAGTTTTAGTATATCTTGGACATTTTATTTAGTACATATTTGACAGATTGATGCAGTTCTTAGACAACTGGATCAGATAGTGGAAATGGTGTTAGGTCATTAAATTGTCTCCTCTTCTTCCCCCCCCCCCCCCCCCCCCCCCCCAACCCAATGGGTAACATAATTATGCCGAAAACAAAAGGTCATATTAATCATAAATATCCTCATTATGCCCCACTCCACTGAAAAGAATCTGCTACTGTTTTATGGTATAAATTGTAATATAGCATTTTGTTTGCATGTAGAGTACTATGGGAGCGTTTGTGTAATATTTAGGATATTATCCTATCTGACTAAAGGACTGGGCGATATTATCCTATCTGACTAAAGGACTGGGCTCAGTCGGTGGTGGTTAGGTGTCAGCTCCAGCCATTCGCTGTGGAAGGACAGAGCTACCACCTATTCCTCCACGATTTTGGGCATTCAAAATGTGATGGTTGTAACAATTGACATACCCGTGTAGATGTCCTTGCCGTGCAGCTCAAGGAATGAAGTAGCTTGTGATTAAGATTAATGTGCATTCATTCATTCAGTAGCATGTCCCTTGCAGAACATCGCTCCCATACCAACCTTCCAGAAAATTTTCTTGGTCATAAGCAAGATGTCCTCTCTTTGGCCTTCTTCTTCCCCTCTTCCCAGGCATATACCCCTCCATGATTCATCTCTCCAAACCTTCATGTTTCATGACCAAAATATTTGATTTATTGTCTTTAGTAGCCAACTTTCTTCAATATTCAGCTCTTGTCGTATGGATGCATTTGTTCTTTTCTTTATCTAAGATATTCTTAGTACCCGTCTATAACATTTATATTCAAAGGCATTTATGCGCTGTTCAGCTTCTTTAGTAGGTGTCCAGGTCTCACAGGCGTATTTTTGTAGTCCAGTTGTTCAGTGTTTGAATGGCTATAGATAGTAGTCTTTATGTGCGTATATACATATAACTATGGTTGTAATATACATACAACTGTTTTCTCTGCAGGTTGCACAAGAGACAGCCTTACCTGATGATGAAGAAGACCTTTAAGCTGCAGAGTCTCTTAGAGCTACAGTAAATATGAACAATGCACATACATGTAAACTATGAGTTGTTTGAGGAGGGCCACGAAGCACCACCTCCTTGAACACAGTATAACTAACCGATGTGTATGGGACATCGAGGCACCCTAAGTACACCCTGGTATATTTCGAGCTTTCTTGTTGCAATTTGAACATTTGGCAGATGTAATACAGTGGTTTTTCTTTTCCATTTGTTGTGGCTTGTTGAATCTTTTGACGTCCACATTTCTTTGACTGTTAGAAGTATGGGATTTAGACTGGTCTTGTCTGGGACTTATGAAATAATGGGGTTTTGTTTGTGTGGGGTTTGAAGACAGTAGGGTGTTTGGTGCCACAGTTATGATCCAATTGACTGGGTTTGGTCGTCAATTTATTTTAAATAGAAAAGTAGATTGGGGGCAGGCACCTGTTTATTATTGCTGCTTACTGCCTGGTGGATCATGTCATTTCAACTAGCTGTTGTTAAGCATGTGACGCTTGCTGATTGGGAGCGAGAGTGGTTTATGGATGAACAGACCGCAGCAGGAAATTGTTGTCTTTGACTTGTTGTCTTTTTTCTGTGTTTGTAGATGGTCAATAAAAACGATATGGATCTGTCAAGTTGGTTTGTTTTGTTGATGGAAATGGTCATTTGGTGTGTGAGCATTGGGGTATGTATTCCCACTGGTTTATTCAGTCTGCTATCATCGATAGCCACTGAGGTCACCAGGGCTGAATGGATATAAGCATCTCTCTGCATAATGATGCTGAGATATTGGGTCACACCTTGCACCGCTCAGATGGACTAATACATGTTGATGTCACATGTTTGACTTGGGTGAATAATTGACAAGTACCTCAACAGATGGAGTGGGTCTGAAGTACCTCAACAGATGGAGTGTGTCTGAAGTACCTCAACAGATGGAGTGGGTCTGAAGTACCTCAACAGATGGAGTGGGTCTGCCTTATGGCCTGAGACAATGGTAGTAGGGTAAGCTAGTCCACACGCAAACATCAATCCAGTGCACTAGCAATAGTTGCACATGACTACCCTTGAGTTTAGAGTGCGGGGAATGTAAAATAACAATCTGGCGAGTACATCTTTTATTGAAATGAGTGATTTGGGCAACAGAAGCGAGGGCAATGTTTAATATGTTGGCTCAGCCATATGGAGGTGTGTCAAATTGAACAAGCATTGCATTAGCTTCACAGGAACCTATCTTTTAGAAACGTCTTGAGGACGGACATCACAATACTTGGAATCTGCAACAACAGCTGGTGAAGAGTACCAATAGCAGTGGTCTGAAGTTCTGAGTGTCTGGCAGAGCCTCTGGTCACACCGTGCAACACCATTCTCCCCAAGCTGTGATTGTTGAAGTTGAACACAGGAGATGAGGTCTGGTTGCCTGTCCTTTACAGGGAGTTGCCATCAACTCAGCTGTTTCTGATCTTCTGGGCAGTTTTACATTCAGTAGTTTGCCGTTGTTATATAAGATGTACTTCCTCTTGACAAATTGTATGTCATTCTGCTCATCCACCTGATGTCTTAAGGACAATCATTTAAGCTGATGTATTAACAGCAGAATACACCTAGTGAAAAACATCATATTAAATGGGGTACTGGCACCTGATCATCTTGACAGGATACTTTGTTGTATTGTGATAGACAAATACTGGCATTTATATGGCGGTAAGACCAGGGGAGAAGGTATATCTCTCCATAGCACAAACACTGGGCTGAATTGTACACCATGTGTTGCCCATGCAGCATGATCCCTGTCTAGTTGACTCCAGAGGAAAGGAAATTACCAATGCATCTTGAACAAGGCCAGATCAGTAAATCGATGCTGTTTGCGCATCAGAGCTGCGATCCTAGATCAGTTGTCATCCAAGGCTTGGAACCTGAATTTAGTCTTTAGGTTGCATTTCCTCACACCAAGATAAGGTGTGAATTGTGCTCACCGCCTGAAGCTGTTGGTATAATATGGGATGTTTGGTGAGCCCAGTCCATCATTTGGTTCTAACAAGCAGATAGTAGCTCAGTCATATTTAATATCTGACTAAACTCTTATAGCCACCAATAGGTGTATTCCCTGCCAGCCTATCAGATTGTTTCTATAAAGATCCTACTGTCGTGAAGTGCTGAAAAGCATCAAGTGGGAGTTCTGATGAAAAGTAAAGGGGAAAGATTCGAGGGGGGGGGGTACATCTGATGGTCAGAAGCGTCCTGTCCTGATTTCTCTGCAGTGTTTACCACGGATATGGATATTAATTCAACATTGTATATTTTAGTATGATAATTTGGTCGCTAGCTGGTCAAATGGCGCACTAGTGACGAGGGCTTAACACGATATCTAGTGCTTCTAATCCGACGTGGACTTGGCCTAAGGTTCGTACCGGAATACAATCAGAGTTGATAGTGGATTGTGCTCAATCTTCAAAAATCAAACACACGAAAACCAGAAATTGATTAGGTAAATTAAACTTAAAGATCTCATAAGCACACGGGAAGAAAAATTGATGGGGAAGACAAAAAGATGAATATCTGGATGGACTGACCTCGCGTCAGATATTTAGATCTCTTCCGAGACTAGTATTTATATGAGGTGCGAACCATGACATCCCACACATAACAGCATGGCACACAATTCTGAGTGTTACTTGTTGTTGACATATGCCAATGGGAGACTGCAGTGAAGTTGTCAAGCCACCTGATTCGGTGCGCGAGTGCATTTTTTCGGGATACACCTAGGGGTTGTTGGAGCTATGGAGTTCGTGCTTTTTGTGACCCTTTCGGCAGTGTGCTGAAGAAAGAGACTAAGCCATTTGAGATAAAACCCGGTGCAATGAAGGCGACTTTATATCATGCAGGTGGAAGTTAAGTATGTGGCATGCTCATGCCAGCAACTTATCCAGTTAGCGTGTCTCTTCAAAGTCTCTGAACATCTTTGCGACTCCGACCAACTAAACTACTGTATCTGTATAAGCCTTAAGTCTGGAATAAATTAGTTCTATCCTAACACAACGAAGGAATGTTCCACAGTTGATAATTTTAATGATGAAAATGGTAAAAGTGGGATATAGAATACATGAAGTGTGTAAATTTTATACAGTGATGAATGTGTCACAACATAATGTACTTTAAACACGAACGCTAAAAATAATGTTGCCGGAGTTAAAAAAATATCCATCGACCGGTCCAGCAGGCCACCGAACACTAAACCGGAAAGTGATTGCCGGACCGATGCAAATGAGGCTCTAAGGCAGTGGTTCTCAACCGGTGGGGAATTCCCCCACAGGGGGGGAATTTCATGGTTTCTAGGGGGGGGGGGGGGAGAATGAAGACCATTTCAAGATCGTGTTAATACAAGAACCGATTACATGACATAGTTTTTCCCTTCATACTTTACAGTTATGTATTTCTCGTCCTTCTAAAATTCATTTTATAAAGTAAGTAGACCCACAAATCTTGTTTTATGTGGATGTCTAGACTTGTTTTAGTATATGCTATTACATTTGCCTTCCACTTTTACGTATACTGTGTAGAGGTGAGGGGATTTTTAGATAGGAAATATGAAGGGGGGGGGGGGGGAATGACGTTCTGAAAATACGGTGAAGGGTGTAATGGGCCAAATTTTTGATAGGAATGGGGGGGGGGGGGGGGGATGGGCCAAAAAAGGTTGAGAACCACTGCTCTAAGGGATACTTGTTTGTTTGCGGTGAATTAAAATTGAAGTACCGCAGTTTATGCAGAGAAATATGCTAGGCAATAAATCATGCAATAACGTGTTTGTGGATTCTGTGTTTACATTCACCACGGGAATACATAGTTATTTTAACACCTTCACCTGGCAGCGATTTTATATCGGCAGTTATCGGATGATGTGCCATGCAGATAAGCGTGGACGGTCATGTTTGGCCACCTCACACCATCACCAGAGTTGTGGATCATCAGCGCAGATTTTGTCTCGACCAAGCCATCCAGATATTTACTTCTGTCTTCCCCTTGTTCCCGATTGGGGTATACCCTATCAGGAGAAGTAAGGTGTCTCCTTCCCCGCTAGCCTACGGGTCACTCTTGGGAAACTGGAGTACCCGTTTATCTCTCCTACACCTCCGCCCCCTAATCAAGGTTAAATGTAGGGGATGGAGTTTGAGCATCCGACAAATAATTTATGTTATGGTCTCCAATTTCACGACTGTAAGCAGATGATCTCTTTTTGGAGACAATGGCTACGGTCATCGACCAGTATGGTCACTTCTAAGAAGACAGCAATGGAAAACAACCTTCTTTACAGATGCTTATAAAATTATATTTCGTCAATTCATAGGGGCGATAGTACAGTGCAAATACATTTATATCCATTTGACCTTCCTTTCACAAACGATCCATTACATTAATTTGGCCATCGCTTCAGCTGGGCCACAACATCAATATTCAAAATGGTAGAACGTAAATTAACAAGCACAATTACACCAATTCGACAGATTCACACATTTCGTGTACATGTAAATAAACGTGTGTTTCTAGCACATAATTTTCTTAGTTTCATGCCGTGGACACGTCTGTCCACAGCCTTCGGTCTCTTGTGCTGCCAATCATTTCGGATATGTCCCTCCATGCCATGTCAGACTGTCTAGCATCTCATCTCTTGGTCTCCTCCTGCCTCTCTTCCCATCCAATTTTCCCTTTTGAGACGACATACTGGGACGCAGAGGTGTTTCCAAGGCACGAGGGCCAGGTTCTGTACTGGCCAATACCTACTAACAGGTCCCTTCGGGGTCCTGGCTAACGTAGTAGGATCGTTGATTCTTCCGAAGTCGGAGAGTATCTGCCGGCGAGGATTCACCAGCCGGCACACCAATAAGCCAGACATGGGACAACGGATACTCACGTAAACCTCAAGTCCTGTATGACATCACACTGATGTTGGACAACAGGATGTCTTCATCCGACATACAGGAGTTCACAGCCAGCGAATACAAGCAAGCAAGCGAGACGACATGCTCCAGATGTCCTTTTTTCGTCTGCTCGCTTTGAACTGTGTGCTGATGCCGAGGTAAACGGTCCTACCACTACACCGGACAGTTGGACTAAAATGTTGACCTGTCGTCCTTGACTTGGGGACGTTAATTACAAGTATCTCTGAAGTCGGAGTGGGTTAGCCTGATGTCGGGGGATACTGTTAAATAGGGAAAGCAAATCCACGCGCCAAATTCAGTCCAGCACTACTAGGAAGAGTATGTATTGACTATTCTTGAGTTCAAAGCGAGTGAACGCATTTGTAGATGTTGCAGAAACGGTTTCCCTTCCTTGCTGTCTATTTTTTTTTTAAATGTGTTGATCATCATCATCATCATGGGCCATGCTGATCAGAGAGCATGGATAATTCTAACGGTTTAGGGTGTAGATCTGTGTCGGAGTGTCAGGTCCTGCATCCATTGTCACGTTGAATTGCAATCAGAGCTGCCATGGTCTTGATGTTGAATTTAATATTGTATCCGTTTGCAACTTCGTGATTCTTATTACGTAAACGGGAGTTTGTGGGTCAAGATTTGTAAGGCCCGGAAATGTCCCGGTCAGGGAGGGCGTGGACTATACTGTACACCTTTCCATCTTTCTCAGCCACTATTTCTGGATGCCTAGCAAGTCATCGGGCATGCCCGTATGGATGTACACCAGGTGATCCGATTTTGGGCGACGGTCTCCCACGTGACAGGGGTTAGTTAAGTCGAAGGCCTTAAGTGTTGTCTTTTATTTTATTTCGCTCGCTTTGAACACAAGCGTAGTCCATGCACTACTTATAGTCGATTAAAAGTCGACAGGGTCGGCTTCATTGCACCGGGTTTATCCCATATGGCTCGGTCTCTTTCCGCAGTGCGGTAAGCGTCGCACAAAGCACGAACTCCGTAGCTCTAGCTCTCCACAGGAGTTTCCGAAAAATTTCACTCGTGAACTAAAGAACGCGGCCCGGAATTTAACCCACAACCTTCGGAGCCCGAGTCAAACGGCTTGATCGCTTCGCCACGGAGACTACTTATAGTGTCCTGGACTGATGTTGGCGCGTGGATTGACTTTCCCTATTACCAGTGGCTATCACACGAATCCACTCCGACTTCTGAGGTAAGTGATGTTTAAAGTTGTAAGGAGATCTCTATGGCGACGCCAACAACCACAAGTTGACCGCAAGGAAGATTCCTTTCCCTCACATTAACTGATGCAATGCCAAATATGATCTCCAATTTGAACAAAGGCCGTTATATCGCCATACTAGCGTCATCGTGTTATTTGTTTTGTTTCGTACTATCCTCCGCAATTGTAATGCTCAGTGCACGGAAGTCTACATTATAATACTTGATTGATATGGACGTATGGATATATTTGAGGATGAATATTGAGCACAGCCCACTACTGGCAACGCTGATCGTATTCTGGTACGAACCTAAGGCCTTGTCCACGTCAGACTGGAAGCACTCGACTCGAGTTTCGTTCTCGTTTGAACTCGTCAGTAGTGCACATCGTTTACTGGACTCGGGATCAAACTCCGGATCACTGCCGTGTGAGGCAGGTGTGTAACCACTTGACCACGTGTCGCACGCTTGACGTGGCCAATTATCACACTAGAATATCACGTCAACCATTGTAGGCTGTAGTTCACGATTACCCCGATCGTCGCGACTGACATCTGTCAATCGACGTGGCCTCGAATGATCAGGTCTTCTTGACCAGGCGCCTAAAGTCCATCGAACAATGATCAAATTGATTTATTTGGTTGTTTCGGATCGGATTATAATACTTGTCCATTTGAGTACGCACCATATTTGGCTCCAAACCTATTTTTTGTATGACACTGAATCAGTTACGACTCATCTGATTTATGTTGCACGACACATTAGTTGCACCAGTCAGCACTCTTGGTGACATGACCAGCATCGCACCATCCGCCTGTACTGCCCCAGAATTTTCTGGCACCCATCTTAGACTGGGCAGACTTGAAAGCCCAGGTATATTTATAAAAATTAGATCCGCCCCAGTGAGAATCGAACCACAGATCACACACCATGGCTCCCCCAATACACGACATATCTAGGCAAACCTAGATATACTATATGGACAGCAGATCACATACTCCAAGACTGCCCAAAATACAACATATCTAGGCAAACCTTCTGATAAACTATATGGACAGCAGATCACATACTTCAAGACTGCTCAAAATAAGACATATCTAGGCAAATCTTCTTATAAACTATATGGACAACAGATCACATACTCCAAGACTGCCCAAAATAAGAATATTTAGGCAAACATTCTTATAAACTATATGGACAGCAGAGCACACACTTCAAGACTGCCCAAAATAAGACATATCTAAGCAAACCTTCTGATAAACTATATGGACAGCAGAGCACACACTCCAAGACTGCCCAAAATAAGACATATCTAAGCAAACCTTCTGGCCTAGAGAGACGACAGTGGAAGATAAACTCTATGGACCGCTGAGTGAACTAACAATGACTGTGAAGTTCATACAAGAGACAACATTGCAGTTATAGACACATTTCAAGCGACGTAAGAATCAGAGTGTGGTCGCCTGATGGCGAGGGACACTGGTAATAGGGAAAGCTAACCCACATACACAATCAATCAAGTGCATGCACTAGTAGTGGTGGAAATGTCTGGACTACGCTTGAATTCAAAGAACGAAAAATAATGAGTGTGCTAACAGAGTTATTATGTTATTATAATTAACAATATATTTAAAAAAAATTCAATCGAACGAAAGAAGGATTGAACTTCTGACCACTGGTACGGCATGGCTCCCAAGTTGACAGAGGCCTTCTCTAACTACATTCAGGTTGATGTCCGAAGGTGTATGACACAAGGCTACTTTCCTCATACGGTGTCCAGTGAGTTGGGAGCCCCCACTCCACACATAGCATACATTCTATACCTGGGTAAGGCACGGTGTTTTGTCCGTTCAGGATAAAATAAAACAAAAACCCAGCATGTAGACTGCAATACCGGGTTCGATGTTAACTGTGTGCGATTTGGAAGCAGATAATTGTGCACTGAGAAGCATCAACTTCTGCTCAAAAAATGAAAACCTTCAGAGATCTTTCTTCCATCCATCTTCAGCACAATCATCAACTTTTGCTCAACCAGTAAAAATAGTAATTCTTCTTCTTCTTCTTCTTCTTCTTCTTCTTCTTCTTCTTCTTCTTCTTCTTCTTCTTCTTCTTCTTCTTCTTCTTCTTCTTCTTCTTCTTCTTCTTCTTCTTCTTCTTCTTCTTCTTCTTCTTCTTCTTCTTCTTCTTCTTTCTTCTTCTCTTCTTCTTCTTCTTCTTCTTCTTCTTCTTCTTCTTCTTCTTCTTCTTCTTCTTCTTCTTCTTCTCCTTCTTCTTCTTCTTCTTCTTCGTTCATCCGGAATGTTTTTTTTTTTCCAGACGAAATTGCGATGGGTCTCGTTATGCACCCTTGGGCAAAGACCTTTAGGCCAATACATCCGACTTTTGCGTGCGTTTTTTAACCAGATTAGCATTCCTAGGGAACTCTCACTTTTGTGGTGCCGTCCACATTCCAGCTGGTCAAGCTAGAACGGTCGAAAACTTCACGGTCAGCCCTCAAGGGAAGGCAGAGGCAGTCCATGGGCATTTTTCGCCATAAAAGGAGGCTTTCATAATTGTAGAGCCTACACATAGCGCTCTGGTACTGGGCTCATTCAAGGAATCGCCACGTCCTGCACATGGCTGCTTTAATTCCCCACTTCCATGTATTGGGCATTTCGTTCGCCACAGGCCGCTCGCCCGCACAAACCAGGAACGGCCAGTCTGCAGACGACTTCTACTCAGCGAGCTTTCGATTCGGACGTGTACGGACGTTGTGCCCAGAATACTAGCTAGTCAGAGCTGTTCCGATTGGAAGACAAGATAGTCAGAGTTGTTCCGGGCACGAGGGACATTCCACTCGGACGTTTTTGCGTTGTGCCTACTTATTTGCAACCTTTAGGCCGGCACATTCGACTTCTGCGGGCGTTTGTTTAAAACCAAGTTAACCGTCCTGGGGATTTTGAGGGACATTCTTCTGTTGTGTGCCGTCCAATCTCAGCTGGTCAAGGTAGAACGGTCAAAGACATCACGGTCAACCCTCAAGAGAAGGCAGGGGCAGACTATGGGCATTCCCCGCCACACAAAGAGGCTTCCATAATTGCAGAGCCGGCACAATGCACTCTGGTACTGGGCTTACCCAAGGAATCGCCACGTCCTGCTCGTGGCAGCTTTAATTCATCACTTCCATGTATTTGGGTATTTCGTTTGCCACTGGCCGCTCCCCACGCAAACCAGGAACGGTCAGTCTGCAGACAACATCCAATCAGCAAGCTTTCGCTTCGGATTTCCACGTAATGGATTCGCTAACCCGGATTCCCCGTTACCCGTTACAGACATGGTAGGCATGTCACTTACCATCGGCATTTGATACGGCAGACATCTGCGTCGCCGGCACGTAAGGCCATGTGGTCAGCACAAAGTTATCCAGAGTCACCTGTGGGAAAGCCCCGCACCGTGAAGGGCAACGACAATTGGTTTTGGGCTAATAAAATCGCTCTTTCCGCGAGGGTCGGAGCTTGGTAAGCATGTTTAGCTCTAGAATATGCCCGCCGGAAGTCGGAAGTGTCGTCCTACGGGTGGCAAACTAAAAATTGACACAACGCAATTACGTCCGAGTGAAATGTCTCGTCCGAATGTCTCTCGTGCTAGGAACAGCTCTGACTACCTAGTTTCCGAATGCCACTCTTGTTCGGAACAGCTCTGACTAGGTAGTTTTTCGAATGTCTGTCGTGCCTGGAACAGCTCTGACGGGCGCAACGACAAGCACATGTCCGAAAACTCGCTGAGTGGATACCGTCAGCAAACCTGTCTGGTTTGTGCGGGAATGGCCCGGGGCAAACGAAATGACCAATATATTGAAGTGAGGATTTAAAGCAGCCATGAGCAGGCTTCCCTCGGTGAGCCCAGCACCAGGGCGCTATGTGTCGGCCCTGCAACTATGGAAGCAACCTTGGATGGCGGAAAATGCTATGGACTTCCTTTGAGGGATGACCGTTGCCTTCGACCGTTCCAACTTGGCCAGCTCGGTTGTAGATGGTACCACAAAAGTGAGAGTCTCCCAGGAATGCTACCTGATCAAAAAAGCACTTAGACATGCATGGCTTAATCTTTGAGACAAGCAAATGACTACTGGCAGGATCAACCAGATATCTATTGGACAGACGGACTATTCACCCACACGCAGGCCAAGAGTAGCAATCACTCAGCGCACTCCCTCGGTACCCAGTGATACATGCAAAACCACTGGACGCCTACCGACGAGCTTCCAAGCTACGCCGGCAAGACTGACAGAAAAGCTATGCCAGCTTACTGACTGACATTGAGAGAGAGAGAGAGAGAGAGAGAGGGGGGGGGGGGAGAGAGAGAGGGGGGGGGAGAGAGAGATAGAGAGAGAGAGGACGCTTATCGAGACTTTGTCGAACGGTCGTACAAATTTGCTCTTTCGCCCGCTCAAATTACGACTCTGGCTTCACGATGCGGCTACATTTTCGAAACGCCCGCCTCGCTAACATGCGTAGGCTGGGAAGATCCCGATTGGGTGCATCTCACACAGCCATCCGAGATAACGAACGCTAGACGCGGGATTAATCTTGCGAACCAGACCAGCCCTCACAAAAAAAAGTAATTGATCTTTCTTCCAGTTAGCATTGGTACAGTTATCAACTTCTACTCCATCTTGCCTTCACATATTCCATCATCAACCCCTGCTCCACCAATGAAAAACATGCATCTGTCTTCCATTTATCATTGTTACAACCATCAACTTCTACTCCAGCTTGCCTCCACCTATCTCTGACACAACCATCACCTTCTGTCTAAGATAAAACAGTTATAACACCTCACCTCTTTGTCGCCATTCAATCTTTATTTTAATCTTCTCAATTCGTGATTTTCTTCCTTTCACTCTACCATTTTAACCATTCCAATAATTGTAAATTTCAATCCAATGGCATGGGAGAAAGTGATGAAGTGGTTAAACCACCGTCTTCATTCTCCGAAGATTGTGGGTTTAATTCTGGATTCGGTTCAGGAGTGTAATTTTCTCGGAGACGCCAGGGATCATTGCTGGAGCTACGGAGTTCGTGCTTTGTGTTATGCTTTCGGCCAGCAATTTTGCGGAAAGAGACCGAGTCATGTGATATAATCCTGTTGAATGAGGTCAGTCCTCTGACGTTTAACCTTTCAATTAACCCTTTACTCTTTCACTGCGATCTTTCTTCCAACTACAATTGGCGCAATCATCAACTTCTGTTTCCACCAAAGAAACATGATCTTTATTCCGCCTATCATTGACACGGTTATCAACTTCTACGCCATGTTGCTTTCACCTATTCCACCATCATTGGTACAACCATCAACTTCTGCTCCACCAATGAAAAATATTCATCTTTTTTTCATCTATAATTGACACAACCATCAACTTTTGCTCCACCAATGAAAAACATTCATCCCTCTTCCATCTATCAACGAACGACACAACCATCAACTTCTGCTGCTCGAATGAAAAATCTTTCAATCCACCCTTTTCTCCCTTTCATTGCGTTTTTCCGAAGCCACACGTTACACGATAATCCCTGAGGAAAAAAAAAAACCACACACACACACACACACACACACACACACGCACGCACGCACGCACGCACGCACGCATGCACACTTTTATTTCGTAAAACATTTTCCTCCACCAAAATCAAAACAATAAAACATAAACAACTAAGTTAAACAAATAAGCACATGTATCAGGACCTTGGGGTATTTACATATGCCACAATTGGATGAAAACACAAATCTAAACATACATGCAAAAAATTGATACGTTGAGTAGATTTACCAAGATCTTCATCCTGCGATATGTTACAATAACACAACCAAGCATTTCTAGATGCTGCAGAGACTGTTTCCCATCCATGCTGCCTATTTGTTCTGTTTTGGGTCCCCATCATCATCATGAGCCATGTTGAGCAGAGCAGGGAACATTCTAGCAGTTTAGGGTGTAGGTCTGTGTCAAAGTCTCAGATCCTGCATCCATTGTCACGTTCAATTGCAAGCCCAGCTGCCATGATGTCGATGTTGAATATAATACTGTATCAGCTTGCAAATTCATGCTCTGTTCTGTTTAGAACAGCAAGTTAAAAGAGGTGTGGCCAAACAAGAACACGTAGCAGGAAGTCAAAGAAGATAAAATAAACCAACACAGAACTGGTGTCGTCAGTCGCTACACGCTGCGGGATTTACTGAAGAGGGGATCCGAGCGCTTACAGACTGAATGGTACGATGTGCAATGAGAATTATCTGTCAACTAACTAACTAGCTAACTAACTAACTAACTAACCAACCAACCAACCAACTAACTAACTAACTAACTAACTAACTAACTAACTAACTAACTAACTAACTAACCAACCAACTAACTAACTAACTAACTAGCTAACTAACTAACTAACTAACTAACTAACTAGCTAGCTAGCTAACTAACTAACTAACTAACTAACTAACTAGCTAGCTAACTAAATGACTAACTAACTAACTAACTAACTAACTAGCTAGCTAGCTAACTAACTAACTAACTAACTAGCTAGCTAACTAACTAACTAACTAGCTAACTAACTAACTAACTAACTAACTAGCTAACTAACTAACTAACTAGCCAACTAGCTAACTAACTAACTAACTAACTAGCCAACTAGCTAACTAACTAACTAACTAGCTAGCTAGCTAGCTAACTAACTAACTAACTAACTAGCTAACTAACTAACTAGCTAGCTAACTAAATAACTAACTAATTAATTAACTAACTAACTAACTAACTAGCTAACTAACTAGCTAACTAGCTAACTAACTAGCTAGCTAACTAACTAACTAGCTAACTAACTAGCTAGCTAGCTAACTAACTAACTAACTAACTAACTAGCTAACTAACTAACTAACTAGCCAACTAGCTAACTAACTAACTAACTAACTAGCTAGCTAACTAACTAACTAACTAACTAACTAGCTAGCTAACTAACTAACTAACTAACTAGCCAACTAGCTAACTAACTAACTAACTAACTAGCCAACTAGCTAACTAACTAACTAACTAGCTAGCTAGCTAACTAACTAACTAACTAACTAGCTAACTAACTAACTAGCTAGCTAACTAAATAACTAACTAATTAACTAACTAACTAACTAACTAACTAACTAACTAACTAACTAACTAACTAACTAACTAACTAGCTAACTAACTAGCTAACTAGCTAACTAACTAACTAGCTAGCTAACTAACTAACTAACTAGCTAACTAACTAACTAACTAACTAACTAGCTAACTAACTAACTAGCTAACTAACTAGCTAACTAGCTAACTAACTAACTAGCTAACTAACTAACTAACTAGCTAACTAACTAACTAACTAACTAACTAACTAACTAACTAGCTAACTAACTAGCTAACTAACTAACTAACTAGCTAACTAACTAGCTAACTAACTAACTAACTAGCTAACTAACTAACTAACTAGCTAACTAACTAACTAACTAACTAGCTAACTAACTAACTAACTAGCTAACTAACTAACTAACTAACTAGCTAACTAACTAACTAACTAGCTAACTAACTAACTAACTAGCTAACTAACTAACTAACTAACTAACTAGCTAACTAACTAACTAGCTAACTAACTAGCTAACTAGCTAACTAACTAGCTAGCTAACTAACTAACTAACTAGCTAACTAACTAACTAACTAACTAATTAACTAACTAACTAACTAACTAACTAACTAACTAACTAACTAACTAACTAGCTAACTAACTAGCTAACTAGCTAACTAACTAACTAGCTAGCTAACTAACTAACTAACTAGCTAACTAACTAACTAACTAACTAACTAACTAACTAGCTAACTAACTAGCTAACTAGCTAACTAACTAGCTAGCTAACTAACTAACTAACTAACTAGCTAACTAACTAACTAACTAACTAACTAGCCAACTAGCTAACTAACTAACTAACTAACTAACTAAGTAACTAACTAACTAACTAACAACTACATGATTCCATGACGTCAACAGATCCCTTTCTTTGCCTCCAGGTGGAGTGGGTATATGATGCTCCATATTTCTTACAGACCAGTCGGTACTTGATGTGTAATATGGTCAATATAAAGCCGGCCGCGTCCACTTCCCATAACATTTCATGGAACCCATGTAAGGCTGGGTCGACATGGGATCCCAGATTAATATTTTTACAAATCCCAGCGTCTAGGGGGAGAGTCGAACATATCAACACGAGCCGGAAGACAACCAAGCTAACCACTGAGCCCTCTGCTCTCTTCTTGTTTCTGTTATCTCTTCATTGTTATTTTTGATTGTCCTCACAACAGACGCATTTGAAAATATCTTCAAGAAAAAACAATTGGTCAATGTACAGGGTGTTTGTAAAGTCTCACTACACTTTGTATGTAGATCAGCTGTTTGTTGGAGAGTATTTTTTCGTCTTGCAAACGGAAAACATACTCTCCAACAAACAGTTGTTCTACATACAAAGTGTAGTGAGACTTTATAAATACTCTGTACATGGCTATTACGAATATAACAGTATCAGAATGTCATTACTTGGTTGTTACCAATGAAATACAGTTTCAGTATATTATGAAACCAAGGGGACGCGTATTACTTACATGATGCAATCCCAAACAAAAAATAGGTTTAGACTAAACATGGACATGGACACAATCAAACAAGCGATTATCATGATGTAAATTTACGTTCACTTAGCATTGAAATTGCGGAGGCTACAAAGAAACAAAACATATGATGACCCTGGTATGGCGATATATCGTCCTTTTGTCCAAATGAGAGGTAACATTTTAGCGATATATTATACTTCGACCATGAATCACTTAAGGGTTAACATTCCTGTCTCAGGCAGGGAGGGATGTGAGTTCCATTCTTCAGTAAGGAAATGCCCAGGATCTTTTCCTTCACTTCAAGCGATGAAATCATACATCTATTTAGGCAGCAACATAGAAAAACGTAGAGGAGCAGATAAAAATATAAAATATGAATGTAGAAATTAAGAGTGCCCTTTATAAATTTAGGAAGCATGGCCGAATTTATAAGAGCATTTGCTCTCCAACTTCAGGTGTGCTGATGCCGAGGTAGCGGGTTCAACCCACGCCTGTCGATTGGACTAAAATGTTGACTTCTGGTTTTTGAGTTTGGGACGTAAATTACAAGTACCTCTGAAGTCGGAGTGGGTTCATCTGATGGCGAGTGACACTGGCAATAAGTAACGCTAATCCACACGTAGTGCACTAGAAGTGGTAGCGTTTGTATGTACTATGCTTGAGTTAAAGCGAGCGAACGAAAAATAAAGTACTATGAAATTTGTGGAAGTTAAAAGAAAGTATACTTAGAATATTCAATTCTGATGTTAAATGAGAAGTGCAGTAAGGATCAAGACTATGATGTGGGTAGCCCAGCCCCTGGTAGGGTCTCCCGTATCGAAAAGGTCAAGGGATAGGGACCAGAAAAAGAGATATACTAACATGCTACCATGTACGTAGACAGGGAACAGTCAAAGGTTAGGGAAAGCCCACATCTGTCTTGTAGGCAGACTGGGGACTGTCACGGGCTAGGGGAAACACAAACCTGCTGCCTTGTAAGTAGACTGGGGACAGTTACGGGCTAGAAGAAACACAAACCTGCTGCATTGTAGGTAGACTGGGGGAGGTCATAGGCTAGGAAAAACAAATCTGCTGCCTTGTAGGGTAGACGGGGGATAGTCACAGGCTAGGAGAAACACAAACCTGCTGCCTTATAGGATAGACTGGGGATAGTCACAGGCTAGGAGAAACACAAACCTGCTGCCTTGTATGTGACTGGGGACAGTTAAAGGCTAGGAGAAACACAAACCCGCTGCCTTGTAAATAGACCGGGTACAGCCACAAGCTAGGAGAAACATAATCCTGCTGCCTTGTAAGTAGACTGGGGGAAGTCACAGACTAGAAGAAACACAAACCTGCTGCCTTGCATGCGACTGGGGACAGTTACAGGCTAGAGAAAACACTCCTGAAAAACATACTTGTTGAAGTCAGATGTACTGAGCCACAGGCTTGGCGAAACATTACAACGCAGCTCATGTAATGATGAAATAGCACCAAAGGTGCACACTAAACAGCTAGATTGACACACCCTACCCTAATGGGAATACATCTGTGTCTGAAAGTATTAATTATGTTGCTGGTCTTGAGATGAAGCTTTAGGAAGGTCCAGTCCAGGTCTTGTGTCTTGAAAGGGTCCACTAAAAATGCCAAAATCTTAAATAGTTTTGGTTTTATAACATCTTGAAACAGTCTGTTTAACATGCAACAACTGTGTATTATCCTAATTATATCATCAGCCAATCAAATATATCATGATATTTTCCACCCTGACGTTCACCAATAAAATAACTTACATTTGTTTCATAATGTCAACCAATCAAACACTTCAAACTAGTACCTATCATAATTTCAACCAATAAAACACTTCGAAATAGTCACTACCATACTTTCAACCAATTAAACACTTCACACTAGTTACTGTCATACTTTCAAGCAATCAAACCCATCAACACTTTTTCTTTCATAAAAAATTTCAAAAAGTTTATATCGTAATTTCAACCAATCAAACGCTTCACAAAAAGTTATATCATAATTTCAAACAATCAAACACTTCATAAAACTTTCAATCAAATTTCAACCTATCAAACATTTCACAATAATTTATAACGTAGTTTCAACCTATCAAACACTTCACAAAAGTTTCTATTATAATTTAAACCAGCCAAACACTTCATAATGGTTTCTGTCCTAATTTAAACCAATCAAATACTTGACGATAGCCACTACCATAATTTCAACCAATCAAACACTTGACGATAGCCTCTACCATAATTTCAACCAATCAAACAATTCACAATAGCCTCTACCATAATTTCAACACTTCACAATAGCCGCCATTATAAATTCAATCAACCAAACACTTCACATTAGCATCTATCATAAATTCAACCAATCAAACACATCACAATAGCCTCTCCCATAATGTCAACAAATCAAACACGTTAAAATTGTTCCTATAATAATTTCAACCAATCAAACACTTGAAAATAGCCTCTATCAGAATAGAATATTCAACCTTGACATCTGCTTCTAGCGAGACACAGTGACACCAATGTTAAAGTATCTGCAGCAGTCAAGGCCCGCCTGGTTTTGCTTCTCATAATTTCCCCAATCCGTTGACATTTTGCTGCTGTGTTGTACTGGCTTGCAGCTGTTCCTGCATTTTGGCCAACATCTGCTGCATTCTCAATATCTATGGACATGCACAAGACAAATAAATTAAAGTAAATACGTAAGTAACGTTCATAGTGTTAACTGATTACGTGCCATGGGATGCTTAACTGATTCAGCGACGAAGGATAATATATAGCCAATTATGACCTCTCATTTGGATAGAAGGACGATATATTGCCACATTAGGGTCATCGTGTTATTTGTTTTGTTTCATGGCATCGTCCGCAATTTCATTCTCAGTGAACGGAAATGCCCATTATAATACTAGTTGATTTGATTGTGCACAATGTCTGGTCCAGACCTGTTTTTTTTTTTTTTTTGGCACTGAATCAGTTAATCGTCGTAAGCGACATCTCATATCTGCCATTGGTTTATATATTGCCGAAATGTTGTCTCTGCATTGTAATACAACATGTCTGCTACCATATTAACATCTGTTAAGTCATAACTGTGACACACCCCTACTTCCCACGTTCTGTTATTCCGTTTTATTTGGTCCAATCTACTTTTTGCTTGGCACAAAATATGATAATAACAAAGAATGCATAACAATGAAGTTGGCCAATATCAGCCAATAAAGAGAGAAGTGCAACCGGGATGTTTAATGTCTCCTGATCTTTTTTTTTTTTCGGTTTACAGTGAAAACACTATCAGAATACTATAAGTTAGGAGAGGAATCGCCTTTGGGAACATAAGATCAATATCATTAGATATGAGGATGATACAGTCGTGATTGCAGACAACGAACAAGATCTGTAACATATAGTAGATGTAAACATGTGACTCATGTGATAATGAATACACAACTGTGGAACCTGCTCAATATACTCAATCAGTCACATGTCGTTTACAGGACGTTGCAATCAGATCTAGCATGGATTGGCTATTTGTGATTCACTATGTTAGTTCAGTAATTAGCCATTGCTTGCTGACTGACCGACTCCTGGTATCATCAAAATCAACACAGCCGACACTCAAAACTACGAAGACAGGCCAGACGGACACATAATCAGACTGCGACTTGTACGAATAGTATTTGGGACTCTTCGCTGGCTGTTGCAGACGAGGACGGAGTACATATGGGAATGTCGCGAGAGCTGTGATGTCGGTTCTTGACTCAACTCAAAATCAACACACAGCGGTCCCCTTCCACATCATCATCATCATCATTTTGTGCCATGCCGATTGGCGTGGGCGGTCATGTTTCGCCATCTCACACGATCACCAGAGTCGTGGATCAGCTCTATGTTCTTGTCTCAATCTACCACGTGGCCAAGCCATCCAGGTATTTACTTCTCTGCCTTCACCTTGTTCTTTCCCCCCTCAGTATTGCCAGTTGTCACCAAGTTCTCTAGTTTATTTCTTCTCATAACGTGTCCAACAAATCTCGACTGTCTACGTCTAATTTCTCTAATCAGTTTACATTTTTCAGTTGCTTCTTGTAGGATATGCCCATTGGTTTTTCAATCGGTCCCTGATATTCTTTGTTGGATAAGTAATATAATACAAATAACATATAACATCTCATTCTAGGCGACGAAAACCTTACTTCTGCGTCCTTCTGTTCTAGAAGTTTCTCAGTGTCTGCCACAGCTTCAAAGTTTGGAGCGGAGTCTCGCTTAAGTTTTCTGTGGAACAACGAAACAATTAAACACCTGCTTCTCTCTCTCTCTCTCTCTCTCTCTCTCTCTCTCTCTCTCTCTCTCTCTCTCTCTCTCTCTCTCTCTCTCTCTCTCTTTCTCTCTATCTCTCTCTCTCTCTCTCTCTCTCTCTCTCTCTCTCTCTCTCTCTCTCTCTCTCTCTCTCTCCCTCTCTCTCTTCACATCTTATGTTGTCCCAATTTCTTCTCCTCACATCATGCCCTTTCCCTCTCCTCTCCCCCAGACCTTGCCCTCTCTCTTCTTTCTCTCTCTCTTCACACCTTACCCTCTCTTCCATCTCAACACACTTTACTCTCTGTCTCTCTGTCTCTCTCTGTCTCTCTCTCTTCTATCGCGCTCCCACACATTATTCCAACTTCTATCCATCTCCCCACACCTTGCCCCTCCCCCTCTTCCCTTTCCCCATATCTTACCCTCTCTCTTCTATCCGTCTCCCCACGCCATGTCCTCCCTTCCCAAACCTTACAATCCCTTCCCTCCTCTAAACATCACTCTCCCCGTCACACCTTACCCTCTCTCCTTCTGTGTGGAGCCCATCTGTGTCCGGATGTGTATAGCCCGGTAGTTCTCGTAGTGGATGTCAGAGGTCACATCCTTCAGGTCCTGCATGTGGGTGCTGGAGGATGGGTTGTTGTAGCAGTAGTAGTGGTTGTAGTTGTGGTAGTGGTTGTAGTTGTGGTAGTGGTTGTAGTTGTGGTAGTGGTTGTAGTAGTGGTAGTGGTTGTAGTAGTGGTAGTGGTTGTAGTAGTGGTAGTGGTTGTAGTAGTGGTAGTGGTTGTAGTAGTGGTAGTGGTTGCAGTAGTGGTAGTGGTTGTAGTTGTGGTAGTGGTTGTAGTAGTGGTAGTGGTTGTAGTTGTGGTAGTGGTTGTAGTTGTAGTAGTGGAAGTGGTTGTAGTTGAGGTAGTAGTTGTGGTAGTGGTAGTGGTTGTAGTTGTGGTAGTGGTTGTAGTAGTGGTTGTGGTTGTAGTTGTGGTAGTGGTTGTAGTAGTGGTAGTGGTTGTAGTTGTGGTAGTGGTAGTGGTTGTAGTTGTAGTAGTGGTTGTAGTAGTGGTAGTGGTTGTAGTTATGGTAGTGGTTGTAGTTGTGGTAGTGGTAGTCGTTGTAGTTGTGGTAATGATAGTGGTTGTAGTTGTGGTAGTGGTTGTAGTTGTGGTAATGATAGTGGTTGTAGTTGAGGTAGTGGTAGTGGTTGTAGTTGTGGTAATGATAGTGGTTGTGGTAGTGGTAGTGGTTGTAGTTGTGGTTGTGGTTGTGGTTGTGGTAGTGGTTGTAGTTGTGGTAATGATAGTGGTTGTAGTTGTGGTAGTGGTAGTGGTTGTAGTTGTGGTAATGATAGTGGTTGTAGTTGTGGTAGTGGTAATGGTTGTAGTTGTGGTAGTGGTTGTAGTTATGGTAATGATAGTGGTTGTAATTGTGGTAGTGTTAGTGGTTGCAGTTGTGGTAATGATAGTGGTTGTAGTTGTGGTAGTGGTAGTGGTTGTAGTTGTGGTAGTGGTTGAAGTAGTGGTAGTGGTTGTAGTTGTGGTAGTGGTAGTGGTTGTAGTTGTAGTAGTGGAAGTGGTTGTAGTTGTAGTAGTGGAAGTGGTTGTAGTTGAGGTAGTGGTTGTAGTTGTGGTAGTGGTAGTGGTTGTAGTTGTGGTAGTGGTAGTGGTTGTAGTTGTAGTAGTGGTAGTGGAAGTGGTTGTAGTTGTAGTAGTGGTAGTGGAAGTGTTTGTAGTTGTAGTTGTGGTAGTGGAAGTGGTTGTAGTTGTAGTAGTGGTATTGGAAGTGGTTGTAGTTGTAGTTGTGGTAGTGGAAGTAGTTGTAGTTGTAGTAGTGGAAGTGGTTGTAGTTGTGGTAGTGGAAGTGGTTGTAGTTGTAGTAGTGGAAGAGGTTGTAGTTGTAGTAGTGGAAGTGGTTGCAGTGTTAGTGGAAGTGGTTGTAGTTGTAGTAGTGGTAGTGGTAGTGGTTGTAGTTGTAGTTGTGGTAGTGGTAGTGGTTGTAGTTGTAGTAGTGGTAGTGGAAGTGGTTGTAGCTGTAGTTGTGGTAGTGGAAGTGGTTGTAGTTGTAGTTGTGGTAGTATAAGTGGTTGTAGTTGTAGTAGTGGTAGTGGAAGTGGTTGTAGTTGTAGTTGTGGTAGTGGAAGTGGTTGTAGTTGAGGTAGTGGTAGTAGTTGTACTTGTGGTAGTGGTAGTGGTTGTAGTTGTAGTAGTGGAAGTGGTTGTAGTTGTGGTAGTGGTTGTAGTTGTGGTAGTGGTAGTGGTTGTATTTGTGGTAATGATAGTGGTTGTAGTTGTGGTAGTGGTAGTGGTTGTAGTTGAGGTAGTGGTAGTGGTTTTAGTTGTGGTAATGATAGTGGTTGTAGTTGTGGTAGTGGTAGTGGTTGTAGTTGTGGTAGTGGTTGTAGTAGTAGTAGTGGTTGTAGTTGTAGTAGTGGAAGTGGTTGTAGTTGTAGTAGTGGAAGTGGTTGTAGTTGTAGTAGTGGTAGTGGTTGTAGTTGTGGTAATGATAGTGGTTGTAGTTGTGGTAGTGGTGGTTGTAGTAGTGGTTGTAGTTGTGGTAGTGGTAGTGATTGTAGTTGTGGTAGTGGTAGTGGTTGTTGATGTTGTAGTGGTTGTATTTGTGGTAGTGCTTGAAGTTGTGGTAGTGATTGTGGTAGTGGTTATCATTGTAGTTGTGGTAGGGGTTGTAGTGGTGGTTGTAATGTGGGTAGTGGTTGTAGTTGTGCTAGTGGTTGTAGTTGTGGCAGTGGTTGCAGATGTGATAGTGGGCGTAATTGTGATAGTGGTTGTAGCTGTGGTAGTGGTTGTAGTTGTGGTAGTAGTTGCAGTTTTGATAGTGGGCGTAGTTGTGATAGTGGTTGTAGCTGTGGTAGTGGTTGTAGTTGTGGTAGTGGGTGCAGTTATGATAGTGGGCGTAGCTGTGATAGTGGTTGTAGCTGTGATAGTGGTTGTAGTTGTTGTAGTGGTTGCAGTTGTGATAGTGGGCGTAGTTGTGATAGTGGTTGTAGTTGTGGTAGTGGTTGTAGTTGTGGTAGTGGTAGTGGTTGTCATTGTGGTAGTGGTTGTGGCTGTGGTAGTGATAGTGGTTGTAGTTATTGTAGTGGTAGTGGTTGTGGTAGTGGTTGTGGTAATAGTAGTTATATTTGATGTTGTAGTAGCAGTAATAGTAGCAGTTGTAGTTGTAGCTGTAGCAGTGACAGAGGTAGTGATTATAGTTGTTATAGTGGTAGTTGTAATTGATGTTATATAAGCAGTAGTAGTAGTTGTTGATGATGTCAAGTAGTAGTTGTAGTTGTAGTAGTGATACTCGTAGTTGTTGTAGCAGTAGCATTTACAGTAGTAGTAGTAGTAGTAGTAGTAGTAGTAGTAGTAGTAGTAGTAGTAGTAGTAGTAGTAATACTTGCAATAGTAGCATTAGTAGCCGTTATTGTAACATTAGTAGCAGTACTAATTGGAACCGTAGAAGTGATGTAGTAGTAGTAGTAGTAGTAGTAGTAGTAGTAGTAGTAGTAGTAGTAGTAGTAATAGTAGTAGTAGTAGTAGTAGTAGTAGTAGTAGTAGTAGTAGTAGTAGTAGTAGTAGTAGTAGTAGTAGTAGTAGTAGTAGTAGTAGTAGTAGTAGTAGTAGTTAGTGTTGTTGTAGCTGTAGTAGTACTAGCAGCAGTAGGAGTATTAATAACAACAGCAGCATTAGCAGTAGTAGCATCAGGAGTAGTAGTAGTAGTAGTAGTAGTAGCAGTAGTAGTAGTAGTAGTAGTAGTAGTAGTAGTAGTAGTAGTAGTAGTAGTAGTAGTAGTAGTAGTAGTAGTAGTAGTAGTCGTAGTAGTAGCAGCAGCAGCAACAACAGCAGCAGCAGTTGTAGTAGTAGTAGTAGTAGTAGTAGTAGTAGTAGTAGTAGTAGTAGTAGTAGTAGTAGTAGTAGCAGTAGCAGTAGCAGTAGCAGCAGTAGTAGTAGTAGTAGTAGTAGTAGTAGTAGTAGTTGTAGTAGTAGTAATAGTAGTAGTAGTAGTAGTAGTAGTAGTAGTAGTAGTTGTAGTTGTAGTTGTAGTAGTAGTAGTAGTTGTAGCAACAGCAGTTATGGTAGTGGTAGTGATACAAATGGTGATTGAAGCAGCAGGCTCAGAGGTAGTGGTTGTTATAAGAACAGAGGTTGTAACATCGATGTTTGTAAGATACAAATAATAATGTCGTGAGTCTAGTGGTGGCACCTTGCCGCCTTCACAGACAATAGTTTATTGTATAGTGCTTCAGGAAAGGCATAATAACTACAACCCATGGCGGTAGCGAATATGATTGTTAGACTGATCTGCCAAGATACACCGGGTTATAATACGAGGGGGCATCAAATGACAACTTCAAAAGTGTGATATACATTACAATAACCATGCCATTGCCATGAAACCTGTCAATGTTGTTATTAAAAATGTCAAGAAAGTTAATCTCGTGCCATCATGGCGCAGACGAACACGGTGACCTCGCACGGACAGTTTAAAAATGGCCGCCCCACTGTTGACATGCACCAACGAGGAGCAGCGTTCTTTTATCTGATTTTTCATAGTGAAGGGGTGAAACCTAGAGAAATGCATCAGCTGAATGAAGGTCCAGTATGGTGATGCATGCATGTCAGTCCAGCAAGTGTTTGAGTGGAGTAGGAAGTTTCAAAACTGCGTGTCCTCTGTGACAGACTGGTCTGGATCGGGTCAGGCATACCGAATATTAACCTCAGAGTCGATATTTCTACAGGAATCCAAGCACTTTATCGGCGCTGGAGGACTTGCATCCAACGCAGTGGTGACTACATCGAAAAACGATACATTTGCGTTCTTTAATTTTTTTAGAATATATTCACACACACAGAAAAAAAAGGTTTTACTGAGAAGGCCCCCCCCCCCCCCCCCCACCCGTAGGGACTAGAAAAATCCGGGACGACAGCAGACATGATACTGACAGCATCAGCTATAAATTTTAGATTAGTCTATAGTGTGGCATCCTAGGATACCAAGTCAATTTATGTTTTATACAGTATATGCCTAGATGGTAATTCAAAGGCGTAACCAGCGGGTAAACATACTAGCCCAGTGGTTCTCAACCGGTGGGGAATTCCCCCCTCTCCCCCCCCCCCCCCCGAGAAAATTGTAGGGTTTCCAGGGGAGGGGGGGGGAATGAAGATTATGTCAAGATCGCGTTAATACAAGAACCGATTACTTGATATTGTTTTTCCCTTCATATTATAGCTTATGTATGTGGACGTCTAGACTTGTTTTAGTATGTGCTATTAAATTTAGCTTCCATTATTATGTATACTGTGGGTGTGCGGGGTGGTTTAGATAGGAAATACGAAAGGGGGGGGGGTGAAGGGGGGCACACGCCAAATTCTTAGGTAGGAAATACAGGGGGGGGGGTGAAGTTCTGAAAATATGGTAAAGGGGGTACGGGCCAAAAAAGGTTGAGAACCACTGTACTAGCCACTGTTTAACCGCGTCTCTAGTTGTCACAATATCATCATCATCAAGTGCCCCGCCAGCTGGCGTAGGCGTTCATGTCTCTCCACATATCTCTGTCTTTGGTGTTCTGGATTAACTCTGCTGCTGATATTCCTCCATGCCACCGTCTCAATCCCTGCAGCATAATTTCTCTTGGTCGGCCTCTGCCTCTCTTCCCTTCGATCATTCCAGTCGTCACGATGTTCTCCAATGCTTCTCTTATCATCACATGACTAAAGAAAGATGTTTGTCTCTTTCTTGTTGTTGTATATAATGTTCTTGTTTCATTAGCCTCTTTCATACAATAATTGTTAGTTACTTTGGCAGTCCAAGGAATTCGCAACATTCGTCTTAGGAACCACATCTCTGTTGCTTCCAAGTTCTTCCCAATTTTTTCATTTACATTCCAAAATTCACTACCTTACAGCATGACAGGTTCTGTATATCGCTTCAGCATTCTCTTTCTTACATTCCATGATAGTGACTTATTGCATAAGCTACTTTTTATTTTATGAAATACAGCTTTTGGTTGCCCTATTCTGCTCTTCATCTCCTTTGTACATCTTACGTCTAATGTTATAAATGCCCCTCATTCATTCATTCAGTAGCTTGTCCTTTCCAGAACCTCGCTTCCATAACAACCTTCCGGAAAACCTCTCGATCATAAACAAGATACAAGCAAACTTAAGTCAATCACTACTATAAATAGTGTATGGACTATGTTTGAGTTCAAAGCGAGCGAGAGCAAAAAATAATTCGGCCTTCCTCTTCCTCTCTTCCCGGGTATATCCATCCATCCATTTTGTTCTCGCAGAACTTTCGTGACGTTTCAAGTGACCAAAATATTTCAATTTTCTTTGTTTTATCGTCCTTAATAGCCAACTTTCTTCAATATTCAGCTCTTGAAGTATTGATGCATTTGTTCTTTTCTTTATCCAAGATACTCTTAAAACTCGCCTGTAACATTTATATTCAAAGGCATTTATGCGCTGTTCAGCTTGTTTAGTAAATGCCCCTAGGTGTTTAAAATTATACACTTGGTTAAGAACTGTACCTTCTATTTCTATTTCACATGTTGGTATCACCATTGTTACTGTTTTCTTCATATCACCATTGTTACTGTTTTCTTGATATCACCAATGTTACTGCTTTCTTGATATCACCATTGTTACTATTTTCTTGATATCACAATTGTTACTGTTTTCTTAATATCATAAATGGGAGGATAATATACATCAAGATAAGACCTACCTGATCAGCATCTGCCGGAGTCTTACGAAGTCGCAATGGCTGGGGTTATCAACTGTGGGAGGGAAACAAGTCACATCAAGTTGTTGCCAAACTACACGTTCATGTAAGTAAAAAAAAAGCTGGCCTATTCTGTGACAAAATATAATCGGAATGTTATCTGTTTTGGGGAATTTGTGATTCTACCCTTTAAAAATTAACACGCATAAGAACCGTAATAATGATGATGATGATGATGATGATGATGATAATAATAATAATAATAATAATAATAATAACAACACTAATACTAATAATAATAAGTATAAGAAAAACAAGAAGGGGAAAAGGAGTAGAGGAAGAAGAACAAGAACCAGAAGAACAGCAAAAAGCAGAACAAGAACAATAAGCGGATGAACAAGAAGAATAATAATAATAAGAAGAAGAACAAGAACAAGAACAAGAAGGAGAACAAGAAGCAGACCAAGAACAATAAGCGGAAGAACAAGAAGAAGAAAGAGAAGGAGAACAAGAACAA
The DNA here is from genome assembly GCA_963921405.1 of Cepaea hortensis. Classification (NCBI taxonomy): domain Eukaryota; kingdom Metazoa; phylum Mollusca; class Gastropoda; order Stylommatophora; family Helicidae; genus Cepaea; species Cepaea hortensis. Next base: position 423,682,541 of record OY992876.1, read on the forward strand.
GAAGAAGAAGAACAAGAACAAGAAAAAGAAGGAGAACAAGAACAAGAAGGAGAACAATAAGGAGAACAAGAAGAAGAACAAGAACAAGAAGGAACAAGAACAAGAACAAAATGAAGAAAGAGAAGGAGAACAAGAACAAGAATAAGAAGGAGAACAAGATAAAAAAAAGAACAACAAAAACATGAAGGAGAACAAGAAAAAGAAGAACAACAAGAATAAGAAGGAGAACAAGAACAGGAAGAACAAGAAATAACAATAAGAACAAGAAGGAGAACAAGAACAAGATGAACAACAAGAACATGAAGGAGAACAAGAACAAGAACAAGAAGGCGAACAAGAACAAGATGAACAACAAGAACATCAAGGAGAACAAGAACAAGAACAAGAACAAGAAGCAGAACAAGAACAAGAAGCAGAACAAGAACATGAAGGAGAATAATAACAAGATGAACAACAAGAACATGAAGGAGAACAAGAACTAGAACAAGAACAAGAAAGAGAATAAGAAGAAGAATAAGAATAAGAAAAAGAACAAGAAAGAACAAGAAGAACAAGAAGGAGAAAAAGAACAACAAGAACAACAAGGACAAGAACAGGAATGAGAACAAGAGCAAGAAAGAACAACAAGAACAATAAGGAAAACACGAACAAAAAGAGCAACAAGAACAAGAAGGAGAACAAGAACAAGAAGAAGAACAAAAAGGAGAACAAGAACGAGAAAGAACAAGAGGAAGAAGAAGAACAACAAGAACAAGAAGGAGAACAAGAACAACAAGAAGAAAAAACAGAATTTTGAAATGTCGTGTCCTATTTTTGCACACATAAATATAGTAATCTATATATATAAAACAAAGTGTATGTATGTAAATATGTATGTAAATATGTATGTCCTTTATTTTTTCGCTAACGGCCCATCCGATTGAGATGAAATTTTCTACACGTCTTCCTTTCATTCCAGAGCTGCCAACTGTGATATGTTTTTAGTGTGAAATCGCCTGCTTACTCAGTATTATTTCATTTTTCATTTTTCATTAAAATTTATATATAGCTAAGGGACTTAACTCTAGAAAACGTTATTTCAAGGGGTATAACTTTTAATAACATTGTTGTATAATTTATAGTCATATTGTTGTATCGTTTTCAAAGATTTATAAACTCTTTGTCTATAGTTATGTACCGGCATATGAGTTATAATAAATAATGATACAATCTTTTAAACATTTTCAAAGTTTACATAAAAATAATGCATAATGCATAACATTGTAACTCATCTTTCTATACTTAAGAAGTTATCTAAAAGATGTTGAACAATATCATCGCATCTTTAGTGTTTTCCGCCATCATATCGACACGATTCGCTTGACAGCACTTCTCAGCGCTATCAAGCCAAGACGCCTTACACATTTCAAGCAGCGGGGGGAAAATGGCACGTCGTAATAGCACAAAGAAACAAGCAGCTTCCAAGATGCATAGTGAGAAAACCGACCAGACTATCAAGAAGACGAACCTGCCTTTGGAGAGTCTGCATGTAAGCTGTAATAAAGTATCGGAACCTACAGTCAATGAAACTACCAATAAGAAGAGCGACGACTACCCACAGACGATCACAAAAACTTGTGAAAGGAAGGAGGACCAAGACACCAGAATCAGAAACACTGATTCACACACAGTCAGATGGGTGGTCAAGCAGCTAAAAATGGAGCTTACTGATCAACAAATACAGAAGCAGCTGCAGGAAGAAAATCTTCACGTCAACATTTTGAAGGCAGAGCGGATTCTTACCTACTCAGAATTAAATGAGATGCTCCACACGAGGGACTGGGCGAACCCGGGCCGGGTCAGGCAGACAGACAGACAGACAGATAGATAGATAGATAGATAGATAGATAGATAGATAGATAGATAGATAGATAGATAGATAGATAGATAGATAGACAAACAGACAGGGAGGGAGGGAGGGAGGGATAGACGGAGGGAGAGACAGAGGGATGGGTCTATTAGACAGACAGACATACAGACAGACAGAGATAGATAGATAGACAAACAGACAGAGATAGATAGATAGACAAACAGACAGACAGACAGACAGACAGATAGATAGATAGACAAACAGACAGACAGACAGACACAGACAGACAGACAGACACAGACAGACAGACAGACAGACAGACAGATATATAGACAGAGAGAGGGGTAGGTAGGTAGGCAGGCAGGTAGACAGGCAGGCAGACATATAGAAATATATATATAATAGACGGACAGGTAGACAGACAGAGATAGATAGATAGACAAACAGGCAGACAGACAGACAGACAGACAGACAGATAGATAGATAGATAGATAGATAGATAGATAGATAGATAGATAGATAGATAGATAGATAGATAGATAGATAGATAGATTGATAGATAGATAGATAGATAGACAAACAGACAGGGAGGGAGGGAGGGATAGACGGAGGGAGAGACAGAGGGATGGGTCTATTAGACAGACAGACAGACAGACAGACAGACAGACAGACAGACAGATAGATAGATAGATAGATAGATAGATAGATAGATAGATAGACAAACAGACAGGGAGGAAGGGAGGGATAGACGGAGGGAAAGAGAGAGGGATGGGTCTATTAGACAGACAGACAGACAGACAGACAGACAGAGATAGATAGATAGACAAACAGACAGACAGACACAGACAGACAGACAGACAGACAGACAGACAGACAGACAGACAGACAGATAGTCGGTAACGGGAACGAGAACTTATATGACTACTTATATGAATTAAATGAGATGCTCCCCACCAGGAACTGGGCGAAGCCGGGCCGGGTCAGCTAGTAATAATAATAATAATAATAATAATAATAATAATAATAATAATAATAATAATAATAATAATAATAATAATAATAATAATAGCAATAATAATAATAATAATAATAATAATAATAATAATAATAATAATAATAATAATAATAATAATAATAATAATAAGAAGAAGAAGAAGAAGAAGAAGAAGAAGAAGAAGAAGAAGAAGAAGAAGAAGAAGAAGAAGAAGAATAGAGGCGAAAATATCTCAGCTGTGTTGTAAACTGGCACAACGTATTTACGTCCAAAGCAAACATCTCGGCGTAACGACGAAATAGAAACTCATCATTATCCAGTACTTTTCCGGCTGGCGTGGGTGATCATGCCTCTCCACAAATTGCGATCTCGGAGTGCATGGTTCAGTGCAGTTAATCTTCCATCGATCCAACCAACAAACCAACCAACCAACCAACCAACCAACCAACCATTCAACAAAATAATCAACCAACCAACCGACCAACCATTCAACCAGTCAGTCAGCCAGCCAACTATCCAGCCAACCAACAATCAACCATCGAGTCAACCAACCAGTCAACCAGCCAGCCACCCATCCAGTCAACCATTCAGTCAACCAGCCAGCCAACAAACAAACCAACCAACTAACCAACCAACCAACCAACAAACCAACTAACTATCCGGTCAACCAACCAATTAATCAACCATCATTTCAACCAACCAATTAACCAGCCACTCAACCACCGAGTCAGCCAACCAACCAATCAACCAGCCAGCACCCATCCTGTCAACCAACCAATCAATCAGCCAGCCACCCATCCAGTCAACCAACCAATCAACCAACCGGTTAACCATTCAACCAATTAACCAATCCATCTGCCAGCCAACCACACATCTAATCAACCAGTTAATCAACCAGCCTGCCAACCATTCAACCAACAAATCAATCAATCAACCAATAAACCAGCCAAATAACCAGCCACCCAACCAATCAACCAATCAATCAAGACGGCAACCATCCAACCAGTCAAAAAACCAATCAACCAACTGACCTTCCACAATCCCCCACGGGTAGGCTCGACCCCGGATCTTCTTTCCCCCAGCCTCCACGACCGTGTTGCACCCCACCACAGCGAATGGAATGGAAGCCTGCAAATAAAGTAATAACACTTGAGATATGTGTTTTCAACTGTAGTGAATTAATCAACGTGTATTGACTGATATTCATAATCTTCATCATCATCATCATCATCATCATCATCATCATCATCATCATCATCATCATCATCATCATCATCATCATCATCATCATCATCATCATCATCATCATCATAATCATCATTACCATCATCATCATCATCATAATCATCATCATCATCATCACCATAATTAAAACCACTACCATCATCACCAACATCATCATCACCACCACCATCACCACCATCACCACCATTACCATCACCTTCACCACCACTACCACCACCATCATCATCTCCTGTGTATGCTGATGTAATGTCAGTTCTTCACTCAACACCACTCATTTAGTTTCAAAGCAACATCTGAGCAACATCGCATGTCCATTTCAGAATGCTTCAACCAAAAAGAACCTCAGATTGATTTACGAGATACTTTTACATTCAGTAGCCTGCCATTACTTACTGAATGAGAAGTCAACACTGTAGTCCAACTGATCAGTCTAGTGAATGAACCCACTACCTCACATTCAGCTCACTGTAAGTTTAAGAGCAAGTACATTACACCCCGTGGCCACGTAGCCCTCTATCTCAGCAGTAGAACATTAAAACAAAGAGTAGGCCGACAAGGACACGGCTGGAGAGGTTGAGAAGGAGGATAACCACCATTGTTGAGACTGAGGATGAGCCTACCTTGAGCTCTCTGTCCTGTTGTTTGAAATCTTCGTCCTCCTCGCTGTCGCAGTCGGGGAATTCGTAGATTCGGATGCCATGCTCCTCAACCTCTTGTAGAATCTGCAATGGTAAAGTGGAAACTTCACTGAGTCAACACTTGTGTATTCACATGTAAAGTGGAAACATTCTAGAAGAGGACCCTTGTTTCTCTGAAAGAAGAAGAAGAAGAAGAAGAAGAAGAAGAAGAACCAAGAAGCAGAAGAAGAAACAACAAGAAGAAGAAGAAACAAGAAGAAGAAACAAGGTGAAGAAAAAGAAACAAAAAGAAGAAAGAAGAAGGAAGTAGAAACAAGAATAAGAAGGAGAAAAAAGAAGAAGAAGAAACATGCAGAAGAAGAAGAAGAAGAAGAAGAAGAAGAAGAAGAAGAAGAAGAAGAAGAAGAAGAAGAACAACAACAACAACAACAACAACAACAACCAAGAAGCAGAAGATGAAACAAGAAGAAGAAACAAGAAGAAGAAGAAGAAACAAGAATAAGAAGAAGAAACAAGAAGAAGAAGAAAGAAAAAGGAAGAAGAAACAAGAAGAAGAAGAAGAAACAAGAAGAAGAAAGAGAAAAAGAAGAAGAAGAAACAAACAGAAGAAGAAGAAGAAGAAGAAGGAGAAGGAGAAGAAGACAGCCACTTACTCTGTTCTTCATCCTCTTGAGCTCGTCTTTAGTCAGAATATCAGCTTTAGCAATGAGCGGCACTATGTTGACTTTGTTGTGCAGCTTCTTCATCGTCTGCACATCAATCTGTCGAAGACTGAGAAATCAAAAGGTGTTTCATGATGTGTAAGATAACTGTTTCCACATCACACACAATACGCAAGTGGTACACATGACTCACATCACACACACACACACTCACACACACACATACTCACACACACACACTCACACACACACAAGAGATACAGAGAAAGAAAGAGAGAGTTGGAGGGAGAAAAAAAGAAACACAGACAGTCAGACAGAGAAAGAGAGAGAGAGAGAGAGAGAGAGGGAGAGAGGGAGAGAGGGAGAGAGGGAGAGAGCGCACGAGAGATATAAAGAGCACGAGAGAGAGAGAGAGAGAGAGCGCACGAGAGATATAAAGAGCACGAGAGAGAGAGAGAGAGAGAGAGAGAGAGAGAGAGAGAGTTATTATGACAAGGAAGGGAGCTTGACAACTCACTCATTCACTCATTCATCCTTTCCATTACACACACCAAATACGCGTGGTTGTATGAGAGAGAGAGAGAGAGAGAAAGCGAGAGAGAGAGAGAGAGAGAGAGAGAGCAAGGACGAGAGAGAGAGAGAGAGAGAGTTGTGTGTGATAGAGTGTGTGTGTGTGTGAGAGAGAGAGAGAGAGAAAGAGAGAACGCCTGTATAAGTGAGAGAATGTATGTGAGAGAGAGTGTGAGAGAGTACAACAACACACAACTGTACAACAACACACACATTTGCAAAAAAAAAAAAAAAAAACAATGTACAACAACACACAACTGTACAACAACACACAACTGTAGAACAACACACAACTGTACAACAAAACAACTGTAGAACAAAACACAACTGAACAACAACACACAAATGTACAACAACACACAAGTGTACAACAACACACAACTGTACAACAACACACAACTGTACAACAACACACAACTGTACAACAACACACAACTGTACAACCAGACCCAGACAACAATCAGACCCAGACAACAACCAGACCCAGACAACAACCAGACCCAGACAACAACCAGGCAGACATACCCATGTCCGTACGGAGAGATGAAATACAGACAACAGTGGACTCTGTTGTCTACAATATTTCTTCTGTTTAACCCCGACTCGTCGTCAAAGAATTGCTTGAACTGTCGGTCTATGTAGTCCAGTAGAGCCACGTGGCTGCCGAGAGAGAAACCTTACTGTCATTTAACTGTCATTTACTGCCAACATAGTACCTTGCGGTGTATGGCAGAGGGGTCTATGAGACAATGTCGATTCCTGACATGGTACATTTTTTTTTTTTTTTGGACGCTCGCTCTCTTTGAACCCAAGCGTAGTCCATACACACTATTTATAATAGTGTTGGACTGAACTTTGCGTGTGGATTAGGCTAGGATTAGCTTTCCCTATTGACAGTGTCCCTCGCCATCAATTTATGCTCCCAAGTCAAGGACGATAGGTCAACATTTTAGTCCAGCTGTCCGGCATCAGCACACCGGATGTTTAAGAACACGCGCTCTTATCCATGCCATGCTTACCTACCCTAACACGGTATGAGACTAGAATGAATGGAAAGTAGAAGTAGCATATCTTTTACAGGACGTAGCAGTCAACTTCAGCATTAGTATTTTGTGTGTGGCTGTTTGTGATTTCTTGGCAACGTTACGTTCAATAGTCTGCCATTTCTTTCTGAACTTCATACCATTTCATGAAAACCAACGCAAGGCATTCTGCTGCCAAATCGCCCGCAGCTGTGTTTCGAACGTAGTATGCGAGATTACGGATTGCGTAACTCCATCGCCACAGAGTCGGCGAAGTAGATAACCCTTTCATGAGCCTTGAGATGTATTTCCTAATGTTTTTTTGCTAAATTAAAGTAAACAAGCAAGCGTGCTACAGCTTCGACCACATCGTCGTTTCCCACTCCGCGGGCCGCAATATGATTACCGGCGGGCCGCATGCGGCCCGCGGGCCTCGTGTTGGCCACCCCTGGTCTAGACCATGATAGTCTATCTATACTTCTGCATTAATCACATTGTCCCAGAGGGCATTGACACATCTGCATAATCATGCATCACATCTATAAGATGGATAACACTGTATGCATTACGACGTTGTCATTGGAGGTTATTATTTATGTTTGAACTCAAACGTAGTCCACACACGTGCTAATACTTCTAATGTACTGCATTGATTCTTGCGTATGGATGAGGTTTTTCCTATTACCAGTGTCCATAGCCATCATGCGCACCCGCTTCGACTTCTGAGGTAATTGCAGCTTAGAAAAAGAATTCCTGCATGTTAAGAAGTACCAGTTCTAACATATGGCTGAGAATCATAGACAATTAGCCAACAAGCGAAAAATTCACGGGAGGCTTCGGAGATGTGGTTTATGTTTGTAGAGAAAAGGAAAAAAAAAACTGTCATCTACAGCCTGTAGTGACTTGTGGTGTAGGACGGGGAAAGGGGCGGGGGGGGGGGGTGTCCTTGAACCTGAGGAATTAAGGCCGCCTATCGAGCGCAGTCACCGCGAACTGTGAAGGTTAGAGTTTACTTTTTGCCACATAGAAGATAGAAGAATATTTATCAAAGACAACTTATTATGAACACCAGAACGAGGCAGTCTTCGGTTTTTGACCTTGTCATTAGAAGACAAAAGTTGAAACATATTGTGACAACTGGGAATATGCGTAAACACAGAGATAGAGGAAGGCAGCGAGAGAACATTTTGGACGTCTTGTGTCATGACAATGAAGGGAGTCAACACACGAATTGAGGCGCGCTGTAGAAGATTGCAATATACGGAGAAGCGTGATCGCCCACGTCAGTCGCCAAGGCATTTGATGATGGTGAATGTTCACTTGATTGGTGATGTGGTCAATATCATTGCCGGCATCCTTTACCACCCAGGACATCTATTGGCACACTTGTTAGACTGAGTCGTCCTGGCATCCCAGGTAAATTAAACCAAATTTTGGCGGGGCTCAAAAATTGGCGGGGAGATCAGCATGATTGAGTGGATAGGCGCGCTCGCTCTCAAACTTCCGGTATGCTGGCGTCGAGGTAGCGGGTTCAACCCTACACCGGTCAGTTGGACTAAAATGTTGATTTCTCGTCTTTCACCTGGGGACGTAAATTCAAGTACTTCTGAAGTCGGGATGGCAAGGGACACACTGGTAAAAGGGAAAGCTAATCCACACGTGTATGGACTATGCTTGAGTTCAAACCTAGCGAACGAAACAGGTGAAACCTCACGGAGAAGAGGAGTAGAAACAGAAATGTTGTAAACAAGTGAAAGCTCACGGAGAAGAGGAGTAGAAACATAAATGTTGTAAACAGGTGAAACACTCACAGAGAAGAGGAATAGAAACAGAAATGTTGTAAACAGGTTAAACACTCATGGAGAAGAGGAATAGAAACAGAAATGTTGTAAACTGGTTAAACACTCATGGAGAAGAGGAATAGAAACAGAAATGTTGTAAACAGGTGAAACACTCACGGAGAAGAGAAGTAGTAACAGAAATGTTGTAAACAAGTGAAACCTCACGGAGAAGAGGAATAGAAACAGAAATGTTGTAAACAAGTGAAACCTCACGGAAACCTTAATTTAGTCCGTGTGTTGCAGGGGCCCATACAGGGGAGCAAAGAATAGTAACACTGTTGCCTACCATGCACGTCGTAAGAGGCGACTAAGGAGGATATGGTTCCGTCGCCCTGCTACTGAGTGAGTGTGTGGCGCGACACTGTGAGCTGTGAGTTTTGAATGGAATGCTTTTACATCTGTCGGCGGTTGTTTGTAGCTTGAACTGCATGTTCGGAATGATGGCGGCCGGCTGTTGCTGTATTGACTGGTTTGCCTTTTCGGCTCACGAGTGCATTTTTCAGGAGACTGCTGGGAGTCGCCACTGGAGCTACGGAGTTCGTGCTTTGTGCGGCGCTTTCGGCGGGTTGCCCTGCGGAAAGAGAACGAGCCATATGGGATAAAACCCGGGTCAATGAAGTCTTTCTGGTGACTGCCGTTTCTATCCACGATGAATTGTATTTTTCATGGAGGACTTTTGTGTTGGCATTCTGGCTGCGGCATTATGCACAGGGTACCTGTGCAGGCTGTTGGCTTGCCGATACTCCTGTCTATTTCATTGTTCACATTGGGCAGTGAGGAGCATTTTGTGTTATATCCACTGACACAGGAACGGAGCAATATGGTGATGACCCGTTGCCGTGAAGTTGGAACCACGACTAACTAACTAACTAACCTCACGGAGAAAAGGAGTAGAAACAAATGTTGTAAACAGGTGACACCTCATGGAGAACAGGAGTAGAAATATAAATGTCGTAAACAAGTGAAAGCTCACGGAGAAGAGGTTTAGAAACAGAAATGTTGTAAACAAGTGAAACCTCACGGAGAAAAGGAGTAGAAACAGAAATGTTGTAAACAGGTGGAACCTCACGGAAAAGATGAGTAGAAACAGAAATGAACAATATAGGGAGGGTATGGGTAGAGCTGCATGGGATAGCCAAAGATGGGGGAGCCGAGAGTGAGATGGTTGAAGGCCTATGCCCCAGTGGAAGATAGAGGGCACACGAAGAAGAGGAAGCGGTAAACAGACGCAACATAACGACGTAAACAGCAAAATTAATTTATCGGATGAAAGAATAAGACGAGTTAAAAACATATCAGCTTCAACAGGGAATCAAACACGCAACTACCAGCCTGGCACGCAAGTGTCCAAGTCGCTGAGCTGATGCAGCTCCTCATCTTTTATGAGAAATGAAGACCATTGTGTGCTATAAATCCTTGCCATTGAACGTTATGAGAAATGAAGACCATTGTGTGCTATAAATCCTTGTCATTGAACGTTATGAGAAATGAAGACCATTGTGTGCTATAAATCCTTGTCATTGAACGTTATGAGAAATGAAGACCATTGTGTGCTATAAATCCTTGTCATTGAACGTTATGAGAAATGAAGACCATTGTGTGCTATAAATCCTTGTCATTGAACGTTATGAGAAATGAAGACCATTGTGTGCTATAAATCCTTGTCATTGAACGTTATGAGAAATGAAGACCATTGTGTGCTATAAATCCTTGTCATTGAACGTTATGAGAAATGAAGACCATTGTGTGCTATAAATCCTTGTCATTGAACGTTATGAGAAATGAAGACCATTGTGTGCTATAAATCCTTGTCATTGAACGTTATGAGAAATGAAGACCATTGTGTGCTATAAATCCTTGCCATTGAACGTTATGAGAAATGAAGACCATTGTGTGCTATAAATCCTTGCCATTGAACGTTATGAGAAATGAAGACCATTGTGTGCTATAAATCCTTGTCATTGAACGTTATGAGAAATGAAGACCATTGTGTGCTATAAATCCTTGTCATTGAACGTTATGAGAAATGAAGACCATTGTGTGCTATAAATCCTTGCCATTGAACGTTATGAGAAATGAAGACCATTGTGTGCTATAAATCCTTGCCATTGAACGTTATGAGAAATGAAGACCATTGTGTGCTATAAATCCTTGTCATTGAACGTTATGAGAAATGAAGACCATTGTGTGCTATAAATCCTTGTCATTGAACGTTATGAGAAATGAAGACCATTGTGTGCTATAAATCCTTGTCATTGAACGTTATGAGAAATGAAGACCATTGTGTGCTATAAATCCTTGTCATTGAACGTTATGAGAAATGAAGACCATTGTGTGCTATAAATCCTTGTCATTGAACGTTATGAGAAATGAAGACCATTGTGTGCTATAAATCCTTGTCATTGAACGTTATGAGAAATGAAGACCATTGTGTGCTATAAATCCTTGTCATTGAACGTTATGAGAAATGAAGACCATTGTGTGCTATAAATCCTTGTCATTGAACGTTATGAGAAATGAAGACCATTGTGTGCTATAAATCCTTGTCATTGAACGTTATGAGAAATGAAGACCATTGTGTGCTATAAATCCTTGTCATTGAACGTTATGAGAAATGAAGACCATTGTGTGCTATAAATCCTTGCCATTGAACGTTATGAGAAATGAAGACCATTGTGTGCTATAAATCCTTGCCATTGAACGTTATGAGAAATGAAGACCATTGTGTGCTATAAATCCTTGCCATTGAACGTTATGAGAAATGAAGACCATTGTGTGCTATAAATCCTTGCCATTGAACGTTATGAGAAATGAAGACCATTGTGTGCTATAAATCCTTGCCATTGAACGTTATGAGAAATGAAGACCATTGTGTGCTATAAATCCTTGCCATTGAACGTTATGAGAAATGAAGACCATTGTGTGCTATAAATCCTTGTCATTGAACGTTATGAGAAATGAAGACCATTGTGTGCTATAAATCCTTGTCATTGAACGTTATGAGAAATGAAGACCATTGTGTGCTATAAATCCTTGTCATTGAACGTTATGAGAAATGAAGACCATTGTGTGCTATAAATCCTTGTCATTGAACGTTATGAGAAATGAAGACCATTGTGTGCTATAAATCCTTGCCATTGAACGTTATGAGAAATGAAGACCATTGTGTGCTATAAATCCTTGCCATTGAACGTTATGAGAAATGAAGACCATTGTGTGCTATAAATCCTTGCCATTGAACGTTATGAGAAATGAAGACCATTGTGTGCTATAAATCCTTGCCATTGAACGTTATGAGAAATGAAGACCATTGTGTGCTATAAATCCTTGCCATTGAACGTTATGAGAAATGAAGACCATTGTGTGCTATAAATCCTTGTCATTGAACGTTATGAGAAATGAAGACCATTGTGTGCTATAAATCCTTGTCATTGAACGTTATGAGAAATGAAGACCATTGTGTGCTATAAATCCTTGTCATTGAACGTTATGAGAAATGAAGACCATTGTGTGCTATAAATCCTTGTCATTGAACGTTATGAGAAATGAAGACCATTGTGTGCTATAAATCCTTGTCATTGAACGTTATGAGAAATGAAGACCATTGTGTGCTATAAATCCTTGTCATTGAACGTTATGAGAAATGAAGACCATTGTGTGCTATAAATCCTTGTCATTGAACGTTATGAGAAATGAAGACCATTGTGTGCTATAAATCCTTGTCATTGAACGTTATGAGAAATGAAGACCATTGTGTGCTATAAATCCTTGTCATTGAACGTTATGAGAAATGAAGACCATTGTGTGCTATAAATCCTTGTCATTGAACGTTATGAGAAATGAAGACCATTGTGTGCTATAAATCCTTGTCATTGAACGTTATGAGAAATGAAGACCATTGTGTGCTATAAATCCTTGTCATTGAACGTTATGAGAAATGAAGACCATTGTGTGCTATAAATCCTTGTCATTGAACGTTATGAGAAATGAAGACCATTGTGTGCTATAAATCCTTGTCATTGAACGTTATGAGAAATGAAGACATTGTGTGCTATAAATCCTTGCCATTGAACGTTATGAGAAATGAAGACCATTGTGTGCTATAAATCCTTGCCATTGAACGTTATGAGAAATGAAGACCATGTGTGCTATAAATCCTTGCCATTGAACGTTATGAGAAATGAAGACCATTGTGTGCTATAAATCCTTGCCATTGAACGTTATGAGAAATGAAGACCATTGTGTGCTATAAATCCTTGCCATTGAACGTTATGAGAAATGAAGACCATTGTGTGCTATAAATCCTTGCCATTGAACGTTATGAGAAATGAAGACCATTGTGTGCTATAAATCCTTGCCATTGAACGTTATGAGAAATGAAGACCATTGTGTGCTATAAATCCCTTGCCATTGAACGTTATGAGAAATGAAGACCATTGTGTGCTATAAATCCTTGCCATTGAACGTTATGAGAAATGAAGACCATTGTGTGCTATAAATCCTTGCCATTGAACGTTATGAGAAATGAAGACCATTGTGTGCTATAAATCCTTGCCATTGAACGTTATGAGAAATGAAGACCATTGTGTGCTATAAATCCTTGCCATTGAACGTTATGAGAAATGAAGACCATTGTGTGCTATAAATCCTTGTCATTGAACGTTATGAGAAATGAAGACCATTGTGTGCTATAAATCCTTGTCATTGAACGTTATGAGAAATGAAGACCATTGTGTGCTATAAATCCTTGTCATTGAACGTTATGAGAAATGAAGACCATTGTGTGCTATAAATCCTTGTCATTGAACGTTATGAGAAATGAAGACCATTGTGTGCTATAAATCCTTGCCATTGAACGTTATGAGAAATGAAGACCATTGTGTGCTATAAATCCTTGCCATTGAACGTTATGAGAAATGAAGACCATTGTGTGCTATAAATCCTTGCCATTGAACGTTATGAGAAATGAAGACCATTGTGTGCTATAAATCCTTGCCATTGAACGTTATGAGAAATGAAGACCATTGTGTGCTATAAATCCTTGCCATTGAACGTTATGAGAAATGAAGACCATTGTGTGCTATAAATCCTTGCCATTGAACGTTATGAGAAATGAAGACCATTGTGTGCTATAAATCCTTGCCATTGAACGTTATGAGAAATGAAGACCATTGTGTGCTATAAATCCTTGCCATTGAACGTTATGAGAAATGAAGACCATTGTGTGCTATAAATCCTTGCCATTGAACGTTATGAGAAATGAAGACCATTGTGTGCTATAAATCCTTGCCATTGAACGTTATGAGAAATGAAGACCATTGTGTGCTATAAATCCTTGCCATTGAACGTTATGAGAAATGAAGACCATTGTGTGCTATAAATCCTTGCCATTGAACGTTATGAGAAATGAAGACCATTGTGTGCTATAAATCCTTGCCAATTGAACGTTATGAGAAATGAAGACCATTGTGTGCTATAGAACTTGCCATTGAACGTTATGAGAAATGAAGACCATTGTGTGCTATAGATCCTTGTCATTGAACGTTATGAGAAATGAAGACCATTGTGTTGCTATAGATCCTTGCCATTGAACGTTATGAGAAATGAAGACCATTGTGTGCTATAGATCCTTGCCATTGAACGTTATGAGAAATGAAGACCATTGTGTGCTATAGATCCTTGCCATTGAACGTTATGAGAAATGAAGACCATTGTGTGCTATAAATCCTTGCCATTGAACGTTATGAGAAATGAAGACCATTGTGTGCTATAAATCCTTGCCATTGAACGTTATGAGAAATGAAGACCATTGTGTGCTATAAATCCTTGTCATTGAACGTTATGAGAAATGAAGACCATTGTGTGCTATAAATCCTTGTCATTGAACGTTATGAGAAATGAAGACCATTGTGTGCTATAGATCCTTGCCATTGAACGTTATGAGAAATGAAGACCATTGTGTGCTATAGATCCTTGCCATTGAACGTTATGAGAAATGAAGACCATTGTGTGCTATAGATCCTTGCCATGAACGTTATGAGAAATGAAGACCATTGTGTGCTATAAATCCTTGTCATTGAACGTTATGAGAAATGAAGACCATTGTGTGCTATAAATCCTTGCCATTGAACGTTATGAGAAATGAAGACCATTGTGTGCTATAAATCCTTGCCATTGAACGTTATGAGAATGAAGACCATTGTGTGCTATAAATCCTTGCCATTGAACGTTATGAGAAATGAAGACCATTGTGTGCTATAAATCCTTGTCATTGAACGTTATGAGAAATGAAGACCATTGTGTGCTATAAATCCTTGTCATTGAACGTTATGAGAAATGAAGACCATTGTGTGCTATAAATCCTTGTCATTGAACGTTATGAGAAATGAAGACCATTGTGTGCTATAAATCCTTGTCATTGAACGTTATGAGAAATGAAGACCATTGTGTGCTATAAATCCTTGTCATTGAACGTTATGAGAAATGAAGACCATTGTGTGCTATAAATCCTTGTCATTGAACGTTATGAGAAATGAAGACCATTGTGTGCTATAAATCCTTGTCATTGAACGTTATGAGAAATGAAGACCATTGTGTGCTATAAATCCTTGTCATTGAACGTTATGAGAAATGAAGACCATTGTGTGCTATAAATCCTTGTCATTGAACGTTATGAGAAATGAAGACCATTGTGTGCTATAAATCCTTGTCATTGAACGTTATGAGAAATGAAGACCATTGTGTGCTATAAATCCTTGTCATTGAACGTTATGAGAAATGAAGACCATTGTGTGCTATAAATCCCTTGCCATTGAACGTTATGAGAAATGAAGACCATTGTGTGCTATAAATCCTTGCCATTGAACGTTATGAGAAATGAAGACCATTGTGTGCTATAAATCCTTGCCATTGAACGTTATGAGAAATGAAGACCATTGTGTGCTATAAATCCTTGCCATTGAACGTTATGAGAAATGAAGACCATTGTGTGCTATAAATCCTTGCCATTGAACGTTATGAGAAATGAAGACCATTGTGTGCTATAAATCCTTGTCATTGAACGTTATGAGAAATGAAGACCATTGTGTGCTATAAATCCTTGCCATTGAACGTTATGAGAAATGAAGACCATTGTGTGCTATAAATCCTTGCCATTGAACGTTATGAGAAATGAAGACCATTGTGTGCTATAAATCCTTGCCATTGAACGTTATGAGAAATGAAGACCATTGTGTGCTATAAATCCTTGCCATTGAACGTTATGAGAAATGAAGACCATTGTGTGCTATAAATCCTTGCCATTGAACGTTATGAGAAATGAAGACCATTGTGTGCTATAAATCCTTGCCATTGAACGTTATGAGAAATGAAGACCATTGTGTGCTATAAATCCTTGCCATTGAACGTTATGAGAAATGAAGACCATTGTGTGCTATAAATCCTTGCCATTGAACGTTATGAGAAATGAAGACCATTGTGTGCTATAAATCCTTGCCATTGAACGTTATGAGAAATGAAGACCATTGTGTGCTATAAATCCTTGCCATTGAACGTTATGAGAAATGAAGACCATTGTGTGCTATAGATCCTTGCCATTGAACGTTATGAGAAATGAAGACCATTGTGTGCTATAGATCCTTGCCATTGAACGTTATGAGAAATGAAGACCATTGTGTGCTATAATCCTTGCCATTGAACGTTATGAGAAATGAAGACCATTGTGTGCTATAAATCCTTGCCATTGAACGTTATGAGAAATGAAGACCATTGTGTGCTATAAATCCTTGCCATTGAACGTTATGAGAAATGAAGACCATTGTGTGCTATAGATCCTTGCCATTGAACGTTATGAGAAATGAAGACCATTGTGTGCTATAGATCCTTGCCATTGAACGTTATGAGAAATGAAGACCATTGTGTGCTATAGATCCTTGCCATTGAACGTTATGAGAAATGAAGACCATTGTGTGCTATAGAATCCTTGCCATTGAACGTTATGAGAAATGAAGACCATTGTGTGCTATAAATCCTTGCCATTGAACGTTATGAGAAATGAAGACCATTGTGTGCTATAAATCCTTGCCATTGAACGTTATGAGAAATGAAGACCATTGTGTGCTATAAATCCTTGCCATTGAACGTTATGAGAAATGAAGACCATTGTGTGCTATAAATCCTTGCCATTGAACGTTATGAGAAATGAAGACCATTGTGTGCTATAACTCCTTGTCATTGAACGTTATGAGAAATGAAGACCATTGTGTGCTATAAATCCTTGTCATTGAACGTTATGAGAAATGAAGACCATTGTGTGCTATAAATCCTTGTCATTGAACGTTATGAGAAATGAAGACCATTGTGTGCTATAAATCCTTGTCATTGAACGTTATGAGAAATGAAGACCATTGTGTGCTATAAATCCTTGTCATTGAACGTTATGAGAAATGAAGACCATTGTGTGCTATAAATCCTTGTCATTGAACGTTATGAGAAATGAAGACCATTGTGTGCTATAAATCCTTGTCATTGAACGTTATGAGAAATGAAGACCATTGTGTGCTATAAATCCTTGTCATTGAACGTTATGAGAAATGAAGACCATTGTGTGCTATAAATCCTTGTCATTGAACGTTATGAGAAATGAAGACCATTGTGTGCTATAAATCCTTGTCATTGAACGTTATGAGAAATGAAGACCATTGTGTGCTATAAATCCTTGTCATTGAACGTTATGAGAAATGAAGACCATTGTGTGCTATAAATCCTTGCCATTGAACGTTATGAGAAATGAAGACCATTGTGTGCTATAAATCCTTGCCATTGAACGTTATGAGAAATGAAGACCATTGTGTGCTATAAATCCTTGCCATTGAACGTTATGAGAAATGAAGACCATTGTGTGCTATAAATCCTTGCCATTGAACGTTATGAGAAATGAAGACCATTGTGTGCTATAAATCCTTGCCATTGAACGTTATGAGAAATGAAGACCATTGTGTGCTATAAATCCCTTGCCATTGAACGTTATGAGAAATGAAGACCATTGTGTGCTATAAATCCTTGCCATTGAACGTTATGAGAAATGAAGACCATTGTGTGCTATAAATCCTTGCCATTGAACGTTATGAGAAATGAAGACCATTGTGTGCTATAAATCCTTGCCATTGAACGTTATGAGAAATGAAGACCATTGTGTGCTATAAATCCTTGCCATTGAACGTTATGAGAAATGAAGACCATTGTGTGCTATAAATCCTTGCCATTGAACGTTATGAGAAATGAAGACCATTGTGTGCTATAAATCCTTGCCATTGAACGTTATGAGAAATGAAGACCATTGTGTGCTATAAATCCTTGCCATTGAACGTTATGAGAAATGAAGACCATTGTGTGCTATAAATCCTTGCCATTGAACGTTATGAGAAATGAAGACCATTGTGTGCTATAAATCCTTGCCATTGAACGTTATGAGAAATGAAGACCATTGTGTGCTATAAATCCTTGTCATTGAACGTTATGAGAAATGAAGACCATTGTGTGCTATAAATCCTTGTCATTGAACGTTATGAGAAATGAAGACCATTGTGTGCTATAAATCCTTGTCATTGAACGTTATGAGAAATGAAGACCATTGTGTGCTATAAATCCTTGTCATTGAACGTTATGAGAAATGAAGACCAATTGTGTGCTATAAATCCTTGTCATTGAACGTTATGAGAAATGAAGACCATTGTGTGCTATAAATCCTTGTCATTGAACGTTATGAGAAATGAAGACCATTGTGTGCTATAAATCCTTGTCATTGAACGTTATGAGAAATGAAGACCATTGTGTGCTATAAATCCTTGTCATTGAACGTTATGAGAAATGAAGACCATTGTGTGCTATAAATCCTTGTCATTGAACGTTATGAGAAATGAAGACCATTGTGTGCTATAAATCCTTGTCATTGAACGTTATGAGAAATGAAGACCATTGTGTGCTATAAAATCCTTGTCATTGAACGTTATGAGAAATGAAGACCATTGTGTGCTATAAATCCTTGTCATTGAACGTTATGAGAAATGAAGACCATTGTGTGCTATAAATCCTTGTCATTGAACGTTATA